>JADKLZ010015708.1:0-11031 GCA_021533235.1 Biomphalaria straminea | reverse complement strand
CTTCTCTGAAATCTGTAGGTAACAGGTTCAGTATGGTAGCAAAAAAAACAGTATTCTTCTTAATTTTTGGAGTTGAAGATATCTGCCTTTTTATAGATATGATTTAAAAAAAAACATTGTACATTAAGATTTTATGTATCATGTTGAAATGTTTTGTATTTCTATTTTATAATTCCTTAAAAAAGTTATTTCTTTTCCCTCTAATCAGTTTGTTGGTGTTGAAGGATTTATAACAGCCTGTGTTGATCTCTATCCCAACATCCTCAGACGTGGATATCGCAAAGAGTATTTCACAGGGGCTGTCTGTGTTGTCTGCTTCTTGATAGGACTGTCCATGGTCACAGAGGTATTACATTGAATCATAGAGCAATGTTCTCAATCTGTGGGGCAATTTTGTGTGGTGAGACTCAACTTATGAGGTCCAATAGGATGGTGAGATTCAACTTGTGTGGCACCTTTGAATGGTGATACTTAGTGCTGAATTTAGCAGTTTGCAACACTTGTCTGGAGTCTCCCAAAAATAGTTACTGGGATATTTTCAATAATTTTGAAGAGCAAAAGAAAAATTACCTTACAAGGGTAACCATATCTTTAATAGACTAGGGCCTTAACAAGTCCTGGTGATACTGGTTGTGTCGTATATGCGGTGGGCAGTTATTTGGTCGTCTGGATTGTCCAAGGTCTATACTCTGCTCCCTGTTATCGTCATCCTGTAGGAGAGTTGCAGTACATTATTTTCAACTCTGAAGGAACATCCAAAACTTTTGAAACAATTTAAAACTTGTACAACCAACCTGTGAGGTGCCTTTGGTTAAGAGACTCTTGGGACTCCTTTAAGTAGGGAGATATAACCTGTGGGGCACATTACGGTGGAGATATTTAACCAGTGAGGTACCATAGGATGGCGAAATATTGTAATGACAAGTTTTTGTAATGGTGGTCTTTTTTTTCTCAAGAAATAAATCTGTTTTATTTGCATTGTAGATATAAATCCATATTTAAATATCAAACAACATTTTTACCCATGTTTAAACAATTAACAAAGTTAAATTTTAAAAAAATGTTTTATCTTTTATTCATATCTTGTGAGTGGCCAAAGCCTACAAAGAAACTCAATTGCTTAACATGAAGTTCATCTTATGCTGATCATGCTAAATAGATATGCACTTATGCTTGGAATGTCCCCTACACATTAAAAGTTTGAGAAACAGTTTGAATGGGATGCATGGTTGAGAGGCCAAGTACGCTTGAGCTTGGCTTGGCTTGGCACCTGACTCGAGCAGAGTTGTGTTAACTGAGCGCCTAAAGGTAGCACGGAAAAATCTTCTACCAGATACTCCCTCCTCCCCACTGGTCCACAAATGAGATTGGACCATAGCGCTCTGAGCATGCTATAAGCATGAAAGTTGCACTACATAATAGCTATAATTAATTAATAACTATTGGTGTCGAAATCAGTCTCCTCTGGAAACAATATTTCTCTATTATAAACTACTTAAATACATTTTTGCTTGCATGTTTTATTTTTATCTGAATTCATTTTATTTGTGAATGGCAGGATAGCAGATAGAAGTTTCTTGAAATAGTTATTTCTTTTTAATTACTCTTTTTCTACTGAGTTATTATTTTCTTTTTTTATGTTTTTAATGCATGTATGTATATTTACAGGGTGGTATGTATTTGTTCCAACTGTTTGATTACTATTCTGCTAGTAGGATAGTAATGGTAGTAGCTGTTACAGAAAGTCTTGTTGTTTCTTATGTCTATGGTGAGTAGCAGCACTTAAAATGTTGTCCTTCTTATTTCTAATCGGTAAAACTAAAGAAGCTCAACAAAAATGAATTTAGTCATAAAATACTCAGCTTAAGATTATCTGCTTTCATCCAACATTCAAAGAACAAAGTAGATTAAACTAATGGAACAAGATCATAGATGGGGGATAATAAATGCAGTTGGTTATTCTACTTTCAACATAATATCCTTGTTAACCACTGTTCATAGAAACAAAACTTTACTAACTCTTTATTCAAATAGAAATCAGTCTAAATAAGTAGTTCATTAGAACATAAGCTTATTTGGATTATTTACAAGGCTTTGAAAATACTTAGTACAAAGATTTTAAGTGGATTTGTTTCAAAAGACTTCGCTAAATATCGAAGTTATTTTTTTTTCTTTCTTGTGGAAAATGAGCACAATATTTTCTAATTAAGAGGAGTGTATTTAGGCCAAAAAAAAACTTTAAAAATTATTATTTCAGGACTTATTATAATCAATAAGGCAATTTAAGTTTTAGAATTATTTTTGGATTTTTATAAAGCATAATTATAAAATGTTGTATTTGTTATTTTAAAAAGTGCATCATAAAGATCTTTAAAACAAAATTTAGTTTGCTACCTCTATTGTTACCATTATATTGCACATTTTTTAAAATCAAGGAACACATATTGTTATTGACTGAAGGAAGCTGTTGCCTAATACTAAAGTCATAATCTTATTTAGTTTATGTATTGAACCCATTTATAATATTTGAAAAATATTTTGATTTCAGGAATAAACAGATTTAGTGATAATCTTGTGATTATGTTTGGATTCCAAAGGAAGACTTTTGTTGTTATTTTTCGATGGGCCTTAAAGATCTTTTGGTGCTTTTTAAGTCCCTTTTTTACATTGGTAAGATATTTAAACATTTTCTTTTTTTAGTTATGTAGAGTGGGCATGTTTTTAATAGAACAGCTTACATACAACACCTTTTTTACCTTTACCTATCCCTTAGTCTGTTGGACTGTTGGGACACCAAGCATAACTCGTCGACCATCCTTCTTGATTCCTCTCTGTCCTTAGTTAGAACCTCATTCAATGGCATGCCTGTCCATTCTTTTATGTTGTCTTCCCATCGCTTTCTCTGTCTGCTTCTCTTCTTTTTCCTGGTACTGTTCCCTGAAGGAAGGTCATTTTGAGCAGGAAGATCTTGTGATATGGCCATAGGTTTTTAGCTTGCGTTTTTTACAATAGGTCATCATGGGGTCCAATCGCTGCATTAACCCTGTCTCTAGTCTCTTTGTTTGTGATGCAGTCTTTAAATGTGATACCTAGGATCCTTCTGTAGCATCTCATACAACACAATTTGCTAAATTTATGTTGTCTTTGCAGATTTTTTAAGCGACTCTTTGTTAATAATCATAATAATTCTTCCATTATACAAAGGATGCGCTTAAACGAATATTAAAATATAGGCATATATATATATTCTCTGTTTGGGCCCCTTCAACATAGAAAACATAAACTTGGAACAGATGCAAAATAGAGCCATGTGATTATAAGAAACGAATATTCTCATTTGATTAGAATAACTTCACTTTCATGTATTACACATTTTTACAAGTGCTCCTTCTTTCCTAATATTATAGAGCATAAAATGGATTACCTAAAACAGCCAGAAAAGAAGAAAGAATTGAAAATAAAAGTGATTACTTCCCATTACAAATGAAAATAAAAAGAAGAAAATGTACAATTCATCTCATTGTGTTGTTTTTTTTCTTTTTTGTCTAGTCAGTATTTATTCTTGGATGTGTTCGTTACTCTGAAGTCAGTTATAAGAGAAAATTCATGACTTATGAGTACCCACCTTGGGCTATTGGCATAGGATGGCTCCTTGCTCTGATCAGTGTTGTTCTGATACCTGTCTTCATGATTCAGGGACTGATCATAACACCAGGAACACTTAAAGAGGTGAGCACTAATGTATACTTTAATCAGCTTTGCCTTTATTACCCGCTTTATATATATACACATATAACTTTCAGTATTTTTATTTTACAAAACATTTATTTAAATATAGTTTTATATCAATACTAATTAGGTATTGGTATAGATTGATATAGATTGTATTGTTTAAATGTGATTTAGCAAGTCATGGCTATTTTATTGGTAGAATCTACTTTCACAGAATAGGATGCTATATAATAGTGTTTTATAGATATAATTCTTCATTATGACAATTTTTATTCTAATATGAAACCATTTTTTTTGTGAAGTATGTGATCACAAGTGTTGTGTCTGACTTCTTCAAATCTTTTTTATTTGGCTTTTAGACACTGAAAAGTAACTCTTCCAAATTTAAAGCATTTTAAATGTAGATTATGGTTTTGTTAGCGCTAAGCCATTTACATATCAAAAAGATTTGTCAAGGAAGAAGCAGCCCAGACTCTTCAGTTGTGCAGTTCACTTTTAACTCTTAACTAGGCTTCTCCATTCATATTGTCATCAACTTATTTTACAACTTTTAAAGTTGGGCAAGAAGGGCAAGTACTCTTTGTCTCTCTAAGACTCTATTGCACAGTCTTACCTATTCAATTCCTGTGATATTAAGCATTGCTTTAATTTCTGAGTTACCTTTTTTCTTATTTATAAAAATGGTCACGATTTCAAATTTTTGTAGATCTATAGAATCGTAAGCCCAGCCATTGTTAATGAGTAACTGATATCTGTGGGGTGATGAAGAAAATGCTTTTGATCTTTGTACCCATAGTTAATGGGTAACTGATATCTGTTAGGTGAATCATATCAATTTGAATGTCCTATTTTACTCTATAACAGGCAGGCCCTATTACCACTACAGCCCAACATAACCAAAACCAACACTCTGTAGGCAGACTTTTTTTTTCTTGGCACAGGCAGCAAAAGAGCCTACATTTCAGCAGCAAAAAGCTGACTAGAAGAAGAAGAACATATGCTCTGAATCTTTGTGCTAGGCACTAATAGTGCTCAAACAAAATAATAAAGATGCAAATCTTATCATCTCTCTCTTCATAGCATGGGACTTATATTCACTTTAGATTGTTTTTGTTGAATTGTTATCACATTGCTTCCCATCTTCATTCTGTCCACCACAATGTATGTCTTCTTATTTGTTCACAGCGTTGGAGAATTTTGACGACACCGCATTTGAAAAAACACCAGCTGAGGCCCAATGAAGACATGTCCAAAGTTATCCTTTGCCCTGATGAGGATGATAAGCCAAAGAATATTGAAGAAGAAAAGCATAAACTGAATGGTCAATTAATGTCCATGTCACTAATAGATGAAACAAATAATGAAACCAATGGACATCTATGACCAACAAAAAAACAATAATTTTAGACATCTATGACCAACAAAAAAACAATAATTTTATTGCCTGCTTGAAGTTGGCAGTGGTGCTGAACCTTTGATTGTAATATTTTTTGTTGTTGTAGTTGGTAGATAACATTATTTTACACAAATATTATTTATTCAGTTTGTTAACTTTCAGTTTGACACAGATATCAAAATATGTTTAGAAAATTATTGTATTATCTGCAGTTTGGTATCACTTTAAGATATAGAGAGTTAAATTAAGCTCACCTCCTAAACAAATGCTCAAAAATTTACAGTCTCAAATAAGAATTGAAAAAAAATGTTTATCCATTTTGAGAATGAGTATATTAAAATTTAAAAACATTGCATTAAAAGGGAGAATACAGACTAAGTTGAAGAAGAAAAAGTGTGTTTTCAAAGTAAACATTTCCCTTTTTAACAATGGCAACTTAAATACCACAATAAAAAATGGCAGCTTTTTAGAATAATGCTGAATCAACATTCCACTAAATCATGTAGGCCACATACAAGTAGTTTTGGCTTTAATTACTTTCATGGAAGTGCTATCTGATTAATTTAATGATAGCCATAATCTGAAACTGTTTGTCATTTGTTCTATAAACAAAGATGTACTTAGTCCCATTAGTATGTACATTCTATAGTTAGCAATGTTGCTAACAAAGAAACAAAAAAATATTTCTGTACTAGTCTCAGCCCATGCCATGCATTTGTCTTAAAATGTTGTTTTAATTTGTTTTAAACTATTAACTTCATAGAATACAATCAATGTGCATATATATATCTATATACATATATATATATTGTAAAAACAAAAACAAATAGTGATAACGTTGAAAGTAATCCAGAACAGTTGATAGGAAGCATATCAACTATTCTATTTGTTTTAATTTACTTTGTCAGATATTGGGGTTTCTTGTTTGTTTTTTTGGTTTATATTTCTCCTCTACAAACCTTTTATCTTAATTTACATTTATTGGTTTCAAATTGACTATTTTATATTAGAAGCTTAAATGTTTAATTTATTATTTTTCTTCAACATATCAGTTGACCAGTATTGTATTGCTTAGACATAATATTTAACACAGTGTCCAGTTAATAGATGTCTACATATCAGACCTTCAGTAGTATATTTTACATATCATGTGGACTGTTATCATAATCAGTGCTTTTTTGCAAAAAAAAAAAATAGATGCCGGTAGGCCTACTCAGTGATTAGGTGCCGATACTCATTGATTGATTGCCTAACTTTTACCTACTAATAAATTAATAATATTCGTTAAAATACAAGAAAAGTAATATTTTTTTCCCCACATTCATGGCTGGGTTAGTGAAGGGATTAACAAAAAAAGTGTCAAATAGTAGGCCTACTTATTATGATATTTAACTTTTTTAAATCCCAGTCTAAGTTTTAGTTTTATCTTGTTCAAGACTTTAGTTGGATTGGCTTTACTCAAGGTAGGCCTAAAATCTAATGGACAAGCTCATTCAGAAGGAATATTGAATCCTTTACACACACACTTAGATCTCTAACAAAAATTAGTATATTATATTTCAATTTGTTGAACTGTGATCTCAACCTACTCAAAGCTCTGTGCATTGTTGGGGAAAGTATAGATTGATGGGGGGGGGAGCACTCTGTGTAAATGATCAGCTTTTACTAGTCTTGTATTCTAATCAAGAGCACTGTTGTTGTTTTTTTTTTAATTCAGGGCTGGAATTATAAATAGGCCAAAAAAAAAAAAAAACAACTTAAGTTAGGGCTTCCGAGAAATATTTTGCACTGACATATAACTCTGGATTCTTAAATGGTTCCTTATCTCAAATGGTTAGGGCTTTTTTTTTTTGGAGTCTAAATACGGCACAGCATTGCATAGGAATGTACCGTAGAGATTGAATAAAATACATTGTTCAATATTGTTGAATGCTATTTTTACTTATCAGACATTTGTCTTTACATGAGATCATTAAAAAAAAAATATTTACACAGTTCAATTTGAATTATGATCTACAGAAAATTATGAAATATCTCTGTATATTTTTCATTACAAACCATAGACATAAATAAATATAGACTGGAAAAAAGAAGTAACTTCATGTAACTTGAAAACATGTATATCTATTGAATTAGGATTTCTGAATTATAAAAAATTAAAAAATTGCATGATCTTTAGTCTTAGAGATTAAACAAAATTTATAGACATAAAGTAAAGTACACACAACTGCAAGTCACACATTTTCATTTCATAAAACTCTCTTATTGGCCAGTCTATATTTATTTATGTCTATGTTACAAAGCTTATATTGTCTTACTCTGTATGTCTGTCTGGTAAAAAGTTTGTACAAGCTACTTCTCCCACATCCAGTCTTGGATCAAGCTGAAATTCTGCACAAATATTTTTATTACCTTGATAAAACAAGAATCATTTTTTTAAGTCGACTTAGTCCCCTTTATACTTTGTAGAGAAAAGTTTGAAATTTACAAAATATAACTATAAAACCTTCTATTTTTATGAGCACTTCCGTGGCACAATGGTTAGTTTATGGGCTATAGACGACTTTACCCTTTGAGTTTGAATTCAGGACGGTAACCTTGCACCTTGCTATACGGAAGTGAAACATGGTCAACCTACTCATGGCAGGAAAAAAAAGCTGAATGTCTTCCACCTCCGATGACTAAGGCGGATTTTTAAAATAAGGTGGCAAGATAAGATAAGATAACCAATGAGGAAGTGCTACAAAGAGCAGGGTGCCAGGACATCTGCTCTGTTATCAGCAGCAGACGCCTTGGCTGGCTTGGCCACGTTCGCAGAATGCCAGTAGGTAGACTACCACAAGATATACTATATGGCGATCTTATTGAAGGCAGGAGAGCCGCTGGTCGCCCACTTTTACGGTATACAGATGTATGCAAACGCGACATGAAGCTATTAAAGATCGACACTAGCAGCTGGGAACAAGCAGCACAGAATAGATCCACATGGAGAGAGAGCATAAGAGAAGGGTCTCGGATTGCAGATGCCATACACAACAGAGGCAGAAAGAAGGCTGAAAATGCAGCTGCGCCTGGTGATTTTATATGCCCAACCTGCAACCGCAGCTGTGTATCAAGGATTGGCCTCTTTAGCCACACAAGAAGTTGCAAGGGGAAAAGATCGTTTATCGTTGCCACAGAACCTTTTTTTAATTTTTATAAAGGCATTTAAAAAGCGATCATCCAGATACCCCCTTTCTTTCTCTTCCACCCCTTTCCAACTGAAAGTGAAAGGGTCATAGCTGATTGAGATTGTTAAACGCATTGCATTAAACAAAAACAATTTGTAGAAATATTTGTAATTGCATAGATTTATTATTTTTAGTTTAGATCTATTACAAATTTAATAAGGTTTGTTGCACTAGTCCGTTTCGTATCTTTTTTCAAAACTATTGGGCCGGAAGTGGCTTTTTTCCCTATATAACTTTGCATTTTTCAGTTCTCTTTATAAATTAAACTGACATTATTATGCTATAATAATAAGTGTGCCTGATAGAGAAAAAAAATCTGCACAAAAATACGGGTGGTTGAGATCAAACCAGATAGAGGCTATAAAAAGAAAAAGAGTTAAAAATAGCGCGGGAAAGTGCACATTTACAGTACTTTATTTGATGAGTATTTTACCCAAGATCTGTGTTGTTTTTTTAGTACTAGCTTATTTCAAGTACCCGGCATTTTTCGATACACAATTTCATGAACAAAAAATAAAAATTTTTTTTTAGTGATTTTAAACTTTAAATGATTTTATTCCTTGTAACCTCTTGTGTGAGTAAAGAGGCCAATCCTTTGTACTTTCACCATTATTTCTGCTTCTATTGTGCTTGGCATCTGCAATCCAGGACTTTCTTTTAAAGGTTACTTTTCTTGTGGATCTATCTAGTGCCACTTTTTCCCAGCTGTTAGTGCCGACTTTGAAGAGTTTTATGTCGCGTTTGCATACACCAGTGTACCTTAGCAGTGGAAGACCCAATGCTTGAGATCCTGCTTGTATACTTAGGCCCTATATAAATCGATTCGGTATCAATAACCCCGCAAAAAAATGTAAATGAAAGAAGATTAAGTTATACATATATTTTTGTGATGGTACGCACCGGTACTTGTAACGGCATCTTTTTTCAATGTCGGGAAAAATTATTACTTTTATAGTATTTCAACGTTAATTGTTAATTTATTAGTAGTTGAAAGTTAGGCAATCTATCATGAGTACCGGCACCTATTTTTTGTAGTACAAAAAAAAAAAGAATTTTATATATGAATACAGTTTACTTTCCGCCGACATTCTCTCTGTGGCATTTTACGTCTCGTGAGACGATGTTTTCCCTTTGCAACATCTTGTTTGGCTAAAGAGGCCAATCCTTGATACACAGCTGCGGTTGCAGGTTGCCGAACTTCTGGCAAGCAGCAGATAGTTTGTAAACCAGGGTCTGGAGCTGAATATCAGAGTCAGCTACAATGCTGCATCATCAGCATACAATAGTTCCCTAATAAGTATAATATCCTCCTAACCTTGGTTTTTGCCCGCCGACTTTCAGCCGACATTATTAACCTTATTACTAACAACATCTGTATGTGAAAGTCTCAATCATCTCGAGTCTTAGACAGTCATTATTTTAGACTAGATTTAAGTTAAGTCTAGACCTAGATCTAGTAGGCCTATTACTATAAAAAAAAAACAGTCATTAGAAATCATTAGCAATTTTTTTTATTAGGTCTAGGCATTGAAAAGTAAATCTATTATAAACTATAATAGATCTAAGTCTAAGTACTAACTTATTAAATAAGTAGAAGTATTATAATGAATATTGTATAGATCTAGATTGATTAAATTATAGATAGATCTATAGATCTAGTTAAGTACATTAAGTTAAGGTTAAGTATAGATTATGGCTTTATGGTATTACGGTAGCCTAAATTATTAGATCTATGTCCTATGTCTATATATAATAATCTAATAATTAATCAACTTTAGTCTTTATTAATATCTATACTTTATTCTAATAAAAAAAATGACTATAGGAATAGCATAGGATAGAATCTTTACTATTACTAGATCTATTCGAGTTTTATATATGGATCTAGACTAGAAGTATATTATAGATCTAAATATAGGACATACTAACAGAGAAATGATATGTAGTATTGCACAAGAAAAGAAACTGGGTTTTTCTAAACTCTAATACTTGGTATGCAATAGTAAAACAGTAACCACTAAATAAATCGAAACTCGAAATCAAAAACGTAAATTTATTGTAGTATATATAGGTCTGTGGTTGAATTTTATATAGAAGAAATGATTTTGTAATTTCCTTTACAGAAAAATTGGGCTATTCGCGTCTGACACATATATGTTCAGCAACAAACCCTATTGCATGACTGATTCAAACTTATTGATACAAGTACGCATAATGTAAGCTTTGTTTCGTTTTTTTAAAGTATGTTTTATATTTTTCTTGTTTTCAGCATTAAATTTAAAACGTTTAATAACTGCTGTATAACTAAATTTATGTTTGCCCAAATTTTTCCAATAATAATTTGTTCTTCATCGGCCAGTCTATATATATATACTAGACAGATATTACCCGCTGCCCGCGGGTCTTAATTTGCGTATTGCTGATGTAGTCAGTGATATAGTGCATTAGAAATAATTAAAGAAAATAATAATGTTTAAAGTAAAGCGAATGCATGAATTCATGTTAAAAAAGAAATCATGAATTGAGCTATAAATAGAAACTTGACCTTAATTTACGCGATATTAGGTAATAGTTGCAATCATGTAAAAATGCGTTAAAAAAACAAATTTCAATGTTAATTTGATTAAAATATTAAATGAATGGACTATAATTAGTATATTTATGTGTTAAAGC
>JADKLZ010015705.1:0-11821 GCA_021533235.1 Biomphalaria straminea | reverse complement strand
CCCCCCCCCCCCATAGTATGTTGGCCGATATGGTGGGATCGGGAGGGGGCGGTGGCATCAATTCCGCCCCCCCCCTCAACATATAAGCTTTCGAGAGGGGGGGGGGCGCTTTTGGCGTCGGGGCTTAGACCCGAACACCATTTATAAATAATGAGTTGTAGATGTCAGGAGAATGCGTTACTGCAGTGAAGTATGCAAGAAAACGCTTTGGGCGCCGGGGTTTCGCCGATGAATGAATAATGAGCTGCCCCCCTCCCACTCCAAAGTTCTGGATCCGCTAGTGTTTCCAGGGCAGGCCTTAGGCACTGCAACATATGCGACCGCAGTGGGTCCCGAACTTTCTTTTGACCCGTGCTAATTTTTAGGTGTATAAATTATGAAATTGAACCATTTTATAAAACATAACAGATTTCCCGCGGCCTCTTGATTTACCAGGAGCCCCCTGGAAATCTCCTGAAATGTTATTAAATGGTATGCCGCCGGTCGAAAAAGTCCTGGAAGTTTCCGGACATTATTAAAATCTTTTATAAGTAAAAAAAAATGCTATGCTATTTTGTGAATGAAAATAGTGCGGATTTTGGATATATTATTTCCCATTCACACCATGCTGCGCCATGGGATCTTCCCATTTACTTGTTATTAGTAAAGCGAATGCGTGAATTCATGAATGAAAATACTATGAATGAAGCTAAAAATGGCTTATTGACCTTAATTTACGCGATATTAAGAATATAGCTGCACTCATGTAACAATGCTTTAGAAAAACAAATTTGAATGTTAATTTGATTAAAATGGACTATAATTAGTATATTCATGTGCTAAAGCATAAAACTATACTTGCGAAGAGTTGAATTCGAGTTTTAGATCTAGATCTAGATCTAGGAATAGAGAGATGATTTACCTTTCGTAATCATGTGTAATGAACGAATGTGCGTAATTTCTAAAGTGAAACCTGAGAGTGTACTCTATCTGTGTATTGTTGTTCTAGTTTCAATAGTCTAACGACACAATAATGTGGAAATACTTTTAATATTATGACAATAATCTGAGAAGAAGAGATAATTATATAAACACCACTTTCATTCACAAAATAGTGAGGATTGGGATGCACCAATTTCCATTCACACCGCGTGCGTGCGCCATGGGATCTTCCCTATTTACTTGTTGTTGCTTGTATGTTGTTTGACCTCTTACTTTGAGGATTATATATATTGATATGATTCGTGAGTTAAAAGAAAAACAATTGAGCTTAATATGAAATTAGGTGTGGAAGAAGTAGCGTGTACATTAAGTTTTCAAGTTTCATACTTTAATAATCTGAGACAGACACTATTCATTGACAGACACAGACTTTTTTCTATTCGATTTCCGTCCCCCACTCTCTCTCTCTCTCCCTCTCCCCCCCTCTCTCTCTCTCCCTTCCCCCCTCTCTCTCTCTCTCTGCCTCTCTCTCCCTCTCTCTCTCCCTTCTCTCTCTCCCACTCTCTCTCCCCCCTATCTATCTCTCTAACCCCCCTCTCCCTCTCTCCCACTCCTCTCTCTCTCCCCCCTCTCTCCCTCCCCCCTCTCTCTCCCTCTCTCTCTCTCCCTCTCTCTCTCCCTCTCCCTCCTTCTCTCTCTCCCTCCATCTCTCTCCCCTTCTCCCTCTCTCTCTCCCTCCCCCTCTCTCTCCCTCTCTCTCCCTCCCCCCTCTCTCTCTCCCTCTCTCTCTCAAATGTTGTACTTTTGTTTTGTTTTTTCGACCTCCCACCACCTCTTTAACACATCTAGACATACAAACACAAAGAGACCAAAGAAATAATTGTAAGATGTATGATGCGTCACGAAGAAGAAATGAATGGATGTGTACTCTTCTCACAGGCATGCAGAGCAAGATAAGTTCTGTAAGACAAGTTCTGTTTTGACATCGTGCCCTGTCCTCAATACTCTGACGTGCTTGAACCAACGAACAGCAAACATTAATACTTGTAAGATTAACAATGGCATGCAACTTTCAGAAGTTCGAAGTCAAATTTTTTTTTTCAGTTTTCAATGTAGTATTTATTTTTGTCCCAGACAAATACACCAATTTTTTACATATCTAGGATAATCGTTAAAGTCGTTTTCGAAATACAATAACTTATTCCTTCCGCCATAAAGTGTGCTTGATAATAGTACGGATAATTTGAAAAATGAATGAAGAAAAAAAAAAGTTGACAAATTGTCGCAATGAAATTTAAAACAGTTTTTTTTTTCATTTTTTTTTTTATCATTATGGTCTATTTACCCTAAAAAGCAGGGCTTGAAAGATGTGGTTATAGACTTATTTGCTCCTTTGCCTCGCTTTGAGCTCTTCCTCTTTTTTTTTTGGGGGGGGGGGCTTTTTGCCTCATTTTTGGGCTTTCCTTTTTTTTTTATAAACAAAGTTTTATTTTGATAGATAAACAAAAACGTATATTATTGATGCCAATGGTAATATACATGAATATTTGTGAAACATGAGCAAGAAACATTTTAAAGATCTATATCCAACTCTTGAGTAAATGTACGAATAAGAAATGTATGAAGTAGGGAAAGCAAGACAGTCCCCGGAAGTGATACTTTCATAGTATGATCTCAATAGGAAATCTTTTTTTCTTTTTCATTGTATTAATAAATTTTTAAACGCATAAATGATGCTACTCTAATACCGAATTTTAATATTAGACCTTTATCAACGATTAGCTTCTGTTTTGATTCGACTTGCAGAAATGTGCATAATCTTATTCTGATACTGAGATGTACAGTCCATCAGTACTAGTCAGTAGATAGTTTTGTTGTTAGCAAAGTGCGAAAAAACAAACACTCAAAGACGAGTAGTTAAATATTTTAAAAAAATGTTTCAAAAGACTGAATAGGAAATATTGACAAACTGTAGGCTTTATTTTTCATAGGCCGATAGTTCAAGCTTTAAACATAAGCGCCTTGAGAAGCGATTTCACACAATCAATAAATGTTCCCTATTTCCCCCGAACGAAAGATTGAGCTATGATCCTCAGAGTTATGAAAACAAGTAACAACAAGATTACAAAGAGAGTTTGTGTATCACACAAACTCTCTTTGTCGCTGCTAAAAGTTCATTTCAAAAAAATTATATCAAAGATAAACGACAGAAATATACATCTTCCGTGCTTTGATCTCTCAACGGGGGCCGCCTCTGAGTTTGTGTATCACAGAAACTCTCTTTGTCGCTGCTAAAAGTTCATTTTAAACAAAATAATATCAAAGATAAACGACAGAAATCATCTTCCGTGCTTTGATCTCTCAACGGGGGCCGCCTCTGAGTTTGTGTATCACACAAACTCTTTGTCGCTGCTAAAAGTTCATTTTAAACAAAATTATATCAAAGATAAACGACAGAAATATACATCTTCCGTGCTTTGATCTCTCAACAGGGGCCGCCTCTGAGTTTGTGTATCACACAAACTCTCTTTGTCGCTGCTAAAAGTTCTAAGGTTTGAACAAAATAAAACGTGAAATGTGTTACTATATATTAGATTTTTAATTGTCTTAAATTAGGTTTCATTTATATTGCATACTAATTAGGTTTTTTCTCTTTAAATACTGCTTGCATAAAATATTTTTAAAAATTAGATTTTGAGCTTGTAGAGAAAAAAAAAGTAGCCGTTGCATCAGAACTTTGAATGATCTATATTATCGTGATGTCAGATTTTCATTATCTCTTCTACTTTCTGAGCACTAAACGGGACGGACGGACAGACAGACAGACAGACGGACAGACAGACAGACAGACAGACAGACAGACAGACGGACAGACAGGCCACACAAAACTAATAGCGTCTTTTCCCCTTTCGGGGGCCGCTAAAAAAGAATGCGTCTGTCCCATAGACATAAATAAATATAGACTGGAAAAAAGGAAGTAACTTCATGTAACTTGAAAACATGTATATCTATTGTATTCGGATTTCCGAATTATGAAAAATTGCATAATCTTTAGGCTTAGAGATTCACAATTCACAAACTTTCATTTCATAAAACTCTCTTATCGGCCAATCTATATTTATGTATGGCTATGGTCTGTCAATGTCCAGTTTAGATAGATCTATTTATCTAGGTCAGTGATTTAAACCTAGTTCATAATGTTTTGTTTGCTGCTGTTATCTATTACATCCAGACGTGAAATTCGATCTACTTAGTTATATAGTTATACAGTTAACATGAGAGTTTCGGACGTTCACGAGTTCGGAGTTGTAGTATCTGAGTGGCAGTATCGGAGTTGTAGTTTCGGAGCAGTGGTATCGTAGCTATAGTGTCTGAGCTGTAGTATCGGAGTTGCAGTATCGGAGTTGTATAGTGTCGGGGCTGAAGTATTGGAGTTTTAGTATCGAAGGGTTCGTGGTTCGTGCCCTGATCAAGCCTATTCATTACTGCACCATATTTAATTCCCCGTTTCAGCTTATGTAAGTATATTGTAGGCAATAAAGGTTAATTCACGCGATGGCCTAATAGTTTAATTATTCCAGCAGTTCGTGGAACACCAATTCATGCCTCGCGTAAAGAAACGTGGAACCAGTGGCGTAGATAGGGTGGGGGAGGAGGGGGGAGAATTTGAAAATCCCCCCCCGGGCCTCCACTTAAAGGGGACCCCCAATTGAGTGTTTTTTACATTAAAAATTAAATATTACGCAAAATGAAGGGGCCCCCAAAGAAGTCATGCACCCCCGGGCCCCCAAACGATGAAAAATTTCTAGCTACGCCCCTCCGAGGAACACAGTTCGAGAAACACTGGTGTAAGGCATGATGAAGCTGAAAATGTGGACTTCTAACGTTCCTGGCTGGATGATTGATTGTCCGTATTCCAAGGTGGTCAGAATTGACCTTACTAACACGTGTCTATAAACGTGTGTGTGTGTTAGTGTGTGTGCATGTGTGTTTGTGATTGTGCGCGCATTCATTGCCGCGATCACTCAGCAGATTGGCGGACCAACTGACCAATGCTTTATTAGCTCTAAGGACTGACCACATCCAGCAAGCGCAATCTTCGGGAGTCGATCAAGTCAAGGAGTTCTTGTTGTACTGAATCGACTGGGTGAAATTAGACTGACCACTGGTCAACGGGGAGGTGTTGGTGTAAGTTAAAAAAAAAACAGCAACCCTGAGAATTGGATGGTAGGAGGTAGAGATGCAGAATACTGATCTTAATAAACCAAGTCTTGGAGGGTGTCAGTAGAGATGTAGAATACTGACCTTAATAAACCAAGTCTTGGAGGGTGTCAGTAGAGATGTAGAATACTGACCTTAATAAACCAAGTCTTGGAGGGTGTCAGATAATTTCAAGGTTTGTTACTTAAGTCACAGACCAAGAACATATGCTTAAATGTAAGATAGTCATAATTATACATGTATCTCGTTATTATCTTTAATGTAATGATACAATAAGCAATTACTAACAAAATTAGAAGATATTATTAAATACCAGTAGCCCATGCAACGCCTTGCTTGGATCTTATTAACCACTTAACACTATCGAAAGCTTGAGTGTTGAATCGAGACCCAGGGCACGATTGGTGGTTAGCATTTTCATTGGGAGATTTTGTAGGTGACTGCTGCCACAAACCGCCTCGATAAGTATTGCTTAGGGTGGTTGTAGTGTACAAGCACGTTGTCAAGGGGTTGGTCGCTGGCAAGCTATTCCACAGCCCAGTTAATTGCCTACAGGAAGATCTGTAAGTTAAGGAACTTGGTTGAGAAAGGGTCGAAGAAGAATCAAGTCGCGCAGATAGTTCATAATGAATTCAACAATGGAGCACAGTTAATAATGAATTCATTGAACAACAGAACAATATATGTACAATAAATAGGCTACACGGTATTTCACTTAGATCGCTGTACACCGCAAAAGGAACATCTCACTCTCTGATGTAAATATTGGGTCCCCCGATGACCTGCTGACCACTGTCAATCGTAAACAGTAACTTTATGACCATAGCGTAAGATCCGAGGACTTGCAAAGACTTTCCTTCAGAGAACAGAACCAGGGAAAGAAGAAAAGACAGAAAAAGCGATGGGAAGACAACATCAAAGAATGTCACTGAAAGAGATTCTACTCAGAACAGGAATGGAGAAAGTCGGCCGACAGATCATATGCGGTGCCCCAACAGTTCAACAGACTAAGTATAGGTGAAGGGGATCTATATATTAAACTTCAATCAAACTTCTATATACTCAAGGGGGAGGAGGTCTGTGGTACTCTGTGCTTGCTTACCCACAGTAGCATCCTCCATTGCTTTCTCCCCCACCACACAAACACCCGCTCACACCATGACACCGTTCTCCCCCTCCATTACACACCCTTCCTCCGCCTAATCACACCATGACACCATTCTCCTCCCCCAATTACACACCGCCTTCTCCTCTAGTGGTAAGTAATTCCTCCCAACCTATTCACCTTAGCGCCACCTGTTGGTCGTATTATTTCGCTCAAAAGTGCGTGTTCTTCCTGAAATTTGTTTCGTTCCAGCTACTTTTCCGCTTGTGTTTTTGTAGCAAAGAAAAAAATAAAAAACTTTAACTCATAAACTTCGTAACGATTTTCCACGCTGTTTCCTTCCAAGCAATATTTGTAGGCAACAAGATGGCTTACTTTTTTTTTTTTAAATTACCTTTAAAATATAGCCTACTTTTGTAGTTCATTATCTTTTTTTTTTTCCTTTTTTTAGCGCATGCGTGCCTTCTCAATGTGTTGAGTTATGCGTTTCCTCTTCTTTCCTATAATAGCTCAGTCCTGGACAGCCTCCACCACAGGGAAGTGCGGTCATGGCGCCTCTTGCGCTTCCAGGCTCCACAGGCTTTTTGGGACTCAGCACTCAAATCACTTTTCCATTTCTGTTTTTTGAACTCTCAGACAGCATGTAGGAATAACCGAGCCCATTAAGGTTTATAAAATGGTCACGAATGCCACGATCCCATAGCCACCGAAACAACTATTGAAAACGCTGGTGTGCTAATAACCTTAAACAGAACGTGACAAAAACATGATAATTACGACATTAATAATTTTGTATTCCTTCAAAAAGTCTTGTTTACAGTTGAGCAGTGGAATCATGTTTCGGGAATACCTTTAATTATTCAATGTGGTTGCATAATAGTATCATTTTCAATGCATTTTAGCAGACTTTTTTTTATTTTCATTTAAAGTCTGTGATAAATCAACTGGGCCAACATTTATCTCATGGATGTATGTGAATGAAACAAAGAATGTGTCTCACCCAGAAAATATATTAAAGTGAATGGATATGTATTTCCTCCTCCCCCCCCCCCCAAAGTAATTCTACAAAGTGCCCCCAGTTCTGTATGGAAAAAAAAGGTATCTAAGATTACCAACTACTCATACAGAAGAAAAAAAGACATTTCAAAAAGGGGAAATAACCGCACAATTGGATGGCTACCTGGTCGTGCGGTATGCGCGCTGGACTGTCGTTCGGTTGTTTCGATGGTCCCAGGTTCATATCATGTCCGCTGCCACCACCCGTCGTCCTGCGGGAGTTTTGGACTAGGAAGTAGATATCCTCAACTTCAAAGAAACATCCGAAACATGTATAACTTGTTACATACACACAATTTATGTCATATCTTTAAACACTGCAAGATCTATATCCCTTTTCTATGGAAGACAAAATTAATTAATTACCACTAATTAACTAATTCGTAATTTATTGTTTAAATTGATTCATTTGTCGACTACGACATTGGACAATTGTGCAAAGTTTAAAATTGATCCGAGGCGCCTTTCGCTTACTCAGCAGCGGTTCTCAACCTTTTTAGCTCGGCGACCCCTTTTTACAATCCCCCACTCTACCGCGAACCCCCCCCCCACACACACACACACATACAGCAATAGAAGAGTAGACAATAACAATCCATATTTACAATGGTTAGGCGACCCCTGGCAAATGGTCAATCGACCCCCAAAGGAGTCGCGACCCACAGGTTGAGAACCCCTGGATTACTGCATATTTCCCCCCCCCTACTCGTTGTATCGCGTAGACCTGGCTGTTTACGACATTGTATAACTCTGATTCATATTGCATGTACTCTCCATGAAGTTAAGAAAACAGTGAACGCGTGAACTAATTCGAAGGAGTGCCATCGAATTCGACCTGTTCCTGGAAGCTAAGTTCAGACATGCGGAAAATAAAGACCACGCTTCATTTCTTCCATCTTGCTTCCAGGCGTGGAACGGGCGCGTGTAGGAAGAGTATGATGCTTTATATTCTGTCTAATACAAAAGTTAAACATCATTGGCCTCCTTCAGTCGTAGAACGACTATTGTTCATCTCGCACACTTCCTCGTGTGGCTGTGGAGCCCTATTTTGGAGAGGCACTCCCGTCCACAAGTATCGCAGGTAAAGGTGGTCTTCGCTACAGTGGTAGAGGAGCTGGCCATTTTCCGCGTTGTCCGTTTTTCTTCCAGAGCTGAGGCCCATGCTCTTTCGCTGTCCATAGCTTTCTTAGTCACTGTCTCTCTCCATCTGGTGCGGTCTAGAGCTATGTCTTCCCACTGGTCAGTATTGATGTTCACTGATTTGAGGTCACGTTTTATTACATCTATGTAACGTAGGTGGTGGCGACCAGTTTTTCTTGAGCCAGTCGCAAGTTAAGGTGTCCGTAGAGGATGACTTTCGGTATGCGATTGTCCTCCATCCGGCGAACAAAAATATATTTTGTTAAATTTCTAGCTTCATTTGTAATCTGGTCATATCACTAAGGGCGACCAGAGACGTCATCATACGAGACATTTCATCATTGCAACATTTCATCATTGCAACATTTCATCATTATAGCAATTCATCATTTAGGGTTAGGGTTTACTTGCTCAGTAGGTTAATTACTTAATTACACCTACATGTACATATGTTTGCAAAATGCACTTAATGCAATGATGAAATGTTATGGTGATGAAATTTTGCAATGATGAAATGTTATGGTGATTATACCTACGTGTACGTATGTTTGCAAAATGCACTTTATGCTATCATGAAATGTTATGGTTATGAAATGTTGCAATGATGAAATGTTATGGTGATGAAATGTTGCAATGATGAAATGTTATGGTGATGAAATGTTATGGTGATGAAATGTTATGGTGATGAAATGTTGCAATGATGAAATGTTAAGGTGATGAAATGTTGCAATGATGAAATGTCTTGTATGATGAGATATAGGGAACTACTATAACTATAAGTCCACTACTTCACTTACTAAACTTATTTCAACTTATTAAGGATGGCTGCCTGGTCGTGCGATTTGCACGCTGGACTTTCTTTTGTATTTAACGATGGTCCTGGGTTCAAACCCTGCCCGCTCCCATCCCGCGGGAGGTTTGGAATAGGAAGTAAACTATCTTCCACTCTGAAGGAACATCCGAAACTAGTAAAACATTTTATTAAAGAACAAGTTATTTATTACATGACTTCCAACTGATGATAAAATATCTGACTTCAATAACTGACTATGAACTTAATTAACTTTACCAAGTCATTTCACCAACTATTACTAAACTCTCGACCTCTCATACGACCTTACTTCCGGTTATACCTAACTCATGTTCATTATTTACACTTTCACACTCTTGTCTTCACAAAATTACTAAAGTACAGTGAAGTACAATGAGTTAAACTAATTTGCCTGTGACAAAAAGTTAACAAAAAAAATATTGATTTTCTAATCTTGTCTGGGTCCCACTCAACCTTTTTTCTGTCTCGCCTTTTTCATTACTGTCTATGCCCGTGTACAGCGAGTTCCTTCTAATGGCTCGCCTTTTTAATCCCAGCTTTCTGATCCTATTTTCCACACATCAAATACTTAGGACAGTGGTTCCCAAACTTTTTCTTTAACGGAACACCTCACACATTTAAAGCGTTAAGCGAACACTTTGCTATTTTTAGATGAATTAATTCACGTGGTGGCCTACTAGTTAATTATTGCAGTAATTGTGGAAAACATATTCAGGCCTGGCGAACACTAGGGTTCCAGGGAACACTGTTTGGGAACCTCTGACCCAGGAGATACAAACGCACAGATTGAGAAAAACCATTTGCCGTAAGCTCCAGACTGCTGTGGATCACAGATAATGTGGGTTGTTTATTGTCTCTGCCTTTGCCTCTGTATAACATAACTGTCCACACCAGGGTCTTTAGAGTAACAGAGTCTGACTTCACCAACCCGCGGACAACGTTATCCAGAAGCCTACCTTGACAACCCAACCAACGTCTCTTCCTTGTGCAGTAGCAAGATAAAAACAAACAGCAAAGTATTTCTCGTGAGGTCAGGTAACGAATGAGATTTACCTAGGCGTCGACCCTGTTCTGTAATCTCCTGAGAATGAAGAGTCTAGAACTCTAGATGTATATAGGCGGATCTCTCTTGAGTATAAAGTAACTTGGGTGGAACTGACGCATCACTGAGGCCAGGAATCTGTTTCTCTCATACCATTTGACAAACTTAGATCAATTCCTCTTATTAGCAAACTCTTCACGGCTGAACGGTTTTCGAAAACGGCACCAACAATTTTCATAGAAATGTGAAAGTTTATGTATCTGTATGGGAAAACAGCTGCTGGCTAATTGACCACACAGTTATCTTTCTTACTGAAACTTTCAGTAAAAACTTAGACAAAAAAATAAAACCTGATTTAGATTTATACACTTTTGTGTACAATTTTGTCTATGTCTCTCTCTCTCTCTCTCTCTGTTTGTCTCTCTCTTTCTGTATATATATATAGACCTATTATCATTATCCTTTTTATTTCCAAGTTACCATTGGCTGACTATTGATCAATAGAGCTCTTAAAACGTCGTACAAATTCGCATACAATTTCATACACAGGTTCCTTTTATCACCTAGGCACTTTTTATGAACCCATTTTGACAGAATCGCAACCTGACCGCCGAAATTCGCAAAAAAAAAAAAAAAAAGAGGTCGCAATTTATATATATAAAGCGTAAAAAAAAACAACACACACAAATTCCGCATTTGTAAAGAAAATTGTATTTTTCTCTAAGTCAACTTATTTTTAATATTCCTTACGTCATTTCCGTTCCCTTATAGATGGGGTGGTTCCGCAAGGTTGTCATTGCCGGAAGTGGTAATGGATGTAAGCACTCCACTACCTATAAAATGCTTCCTAATGGCATGCGTCTCAAATAGCCTCTGACAACCAGTCCAACTCCCGGCCTTCACGTGTGGCTCAGATATTGAGTCCGGCGGAACTGTTCTTACGAACAGGATAAGGGGCACAGGCGAGTAACTGGCGCCTTAACCAGTAAGCTTCGGGCAGGAGGGGCTCGTTAGCCATGGCTGGCTACCCACATAGGAGAAGGAAAACTCTGAATTCAAACCTCTGCAGCCTTGCAGCTATACCCAATCAAGGGAAAGGCTTCGGGAGTCAACCCTGAGGAAAAATCAGGAGCTGGCGACCCTAAGGCAGTTTGCAGCACCCAGTGCTACACTCTGGCAGAACCTGCGACGCTGCTGACCCCAAACTGTATCGGCACTGCCGTTCCTTTGGATACATCAGCTGCGTGGAGAGGGGGGAACTGATGTGTGGGCGACATCGTTCCGACCACAGCTTATGCCCAGGCATTCATCTCATTTCCATGAGATGATCCATAGTCGCTTCGCGACTGACGGTGGCCATAGACCATGGGGTAAAAATAAAAGAAAAATAATCCTAATAGCATTAAAAAAAAAAAAAAAAAATCTAGTTTCCTTTTTTTTTGTTTAAAAAATGGCAAAAAAAAAAAAAAACGGGGGTTAAACTAGTCATTGATGCTATATAGAT
>JADKLZ010015704.1:0-11944 GCA_021533235.1 Biomphalaria straminea | reverse complement strand
CCCCCCCCCCCCATAGTATGTTGGCCGATATGGTGGGATCGGGAGGGGGCGGTGGCATCAATTCCGCCCCCCCCCTCAACATATAAGCTTTCGAGAGGGGGGGGGGGCGCTTTTGGCGTCGGGGCTTAGACCCGAACACCATTTATAAATAATGAGTTGTAGATGTCAGGAGAATGCGTTACTGCAGTGAAGTATGCAAGAAAACGCTTTGGGCGCCGGGGTTTCGCCGATGAATGAATAATGAGCTGCCCCCCTCCCACTCCAAAGTTCTGGATCCGCTAGTGTTTCCAGGGCAGGCCTTAGGCACTGCAACATATGCGACCGCAGTGGGTCCCGAACTTTCTTTTGACCCGTGCTAATTTTTAGGTGTATAAATTATGAAATTGAACCATTTTATAAAACATAACAGATTTCCCGCGGCCTCTTGATTTACCAGGAGCCCCCTGGAAATCTCCTGAAATGTTATTAAATGGTATGCCGCCGGTCGAAAAAGTCCTGGAAGTTTCCGGACATTATTAAAATCTTTTATAAGTAAAAAAAAATGCTATGCTATTTTGTGAATGAAAATAGTGCGGATTTTGGATATATTATTTCCCATTCACACCATGCTGCGCCATGGGATCTTCCCATTTACTTGTTATTAGTAAAGCGAATGCGTGAATTCATGAATGAAAATACTATGAATGAAGCTAAAAATGGCTTATTGACCTTAATTTACGCGATATTAAGAATATAGCTGCACTCATGTAACAATGCTTTAGAAAAACAAATTTGAATGTTAATTTGATTAAAATGGACTATAATTAGTATATTCATGTGCTAAAGCATAAAACTATACTTGCGAAGAGTTGAATTCGAGTTTTAGATCTAGATCTAGATCTAGGAATAGAGAGATGATTTACCTTTCGTAATCATGTGTAATGAACGAATGTGCGTAATTTCTAAAGTGAAACCTGAGAGTGTACTCTATCTGTGTATTGTTGTTCTAGTTTCAATAGTCTAACGACACAATAATGTGGAAATACTTTTAATATTATGACAATAATCTGAGAAGAAGAGATAATTATATAAACACCACTTTCATTCACAAAATAGTGAGGATTGGGATGCACCAATTTCCATTCACACCGCGTGCGTGCGCCATGGGATCTTCCCTATTTACTTGTTGTTGCTTGTATGTTGTTTGACCTCTTACTTTGAGGATTATATATATTGATATGATTCGTGAGTTAAAAGAAAAACAATTGAGCTTAATATGAAATTAGGTGTGGAAGAAGTAGCGTGTACATTAAGTTTTCAAGTTTCATACTTTAATAATCTGAGACAGACACTATTCATTGACAGACACAGACTTTTTTCTATTCGATTTCCGTCCCCCACTCTCTCTCTCTCTCCCTCTCCCCCCCTCTCTCTCTCTCCCTTCCCCCCTCTCTCTCTCTCTCTGCCTCTCTCTCCCTCTCTCTCTCCCTTCTCTCTCTCCCACTCTCTCTCCCCCCTATCTATCTCTCTAACCCCCCTCTCCCTCTCTCCCACTCCTCTCTCTCTCCCCCCTCTCTCCCTCCCCCCTCTCTCTCCCTCTCTCTCTCTCCCTCTCTCTCTCCCTCTCCCTCCTTCTCTCTCTCCCTCCATCTCTCTCCCCTTCTCCCTCTCTCTCTCCCTCCCCCTCTCTCTCCCTCTCTCTCCCTCCCCCCTCTCTCTCTCCCTCTCTCTCTCAAATGTTGTACTTTTGTTTTGTTTTTTCGACCTCCCACCACCTCTTTAACACATCTAGACATACAAACACAAAGAGACCAAAGAAATAATTGTAAGATGTATGATGCGTCACGAAGAAGAAATGAATGGATGTGTACTCTTCTCACAGGCATGCAGAGCAAGATAAGTTCTGTAAGACAAGTTCTGTTTTGACATCGTGCCCTGTCCTCAATACTCTGACGTGCTTGAACCAACGAACAGCAAACATTAATACTTGTAAGATTAACAATGGCATGCAACTTTCAGAAGTTCGAAGTCAAATTTTTTTTTTCAGTTTTCAATGTAGTATTTATTTTTGTCCCAGACAAATACACCAATTTTTTACATATCTAGGATAATCGTTAAAGTCGTTTTCGAAATACAATAACTTATTCCTTCCGCCATAAAGTGTGCTTGATAATAGTACGGATAATTTGAAAAATGAATGAAGAAAAAAAAAAGTTGACAAATTGTCGCAATGAAATTTAAAACAGTTTTTTTTTTCATTTTTTTTTTTATCATTATGGTCTATTTACCCTAAAAAGCAGGGCTTGAAAGATGTGGTTATAGACTTATTTGCTCCTTTGCCTCGCTTTGAGCTCTTCCTCTTTTTTTTTTGGGGGGGGGGGCTTTTTGCCTCATTTTTGGGCTTTCCTTTTTTTTTTATAAACAAAGTTTTATTTTGATAGATAAACAAAAACGTATATTATTGATGCCAATGGTAATATACATGAATATTTGTGAAACATGAGCAAGAAACATTTTAAAGATCTATATCCAACTCTTGAGTAAATGTACGAATAAGAAATGTATGAAGTAGGGAAAGCAAGACAGTCCCCGGAAGTGATACTTTCATAGTATGATCTCAATAGGAAATCTTTTTTTCTTTTTCATTGTATTAATAAATTTTTAAACGCATAAATGATGCTACTCTAATACCGAATTTTAATATTAGACCTTTATCAACGATTAGCTTCTGTTTTGATTCGACTTGCAGAAATGTGCATAATCTTATTCTGATACTGAGATGTACAGTCCATCAGTACTAGTCAGTAGATAGTTTTGTTGTTAGCAAAGTGCGAAAAAACAAACACTCAAAGACGAGTAGTTAAATATTTTAAAAAAATGTTTCAAAAGACTGAATAGGAAATATTGACAAACTGTAGGCTTTATTTTTCATAGGCCGATAGTTCAAGCTTTAAACATAAGCGCCTTGAGAAGCGATTTCACACAATCAATAAATGTTCCCTATTTCCCCCGAACGAAAGATTGAGCTATGATCCTCAGAGTTATGAAAACAAGTAACAACAAGATTACAAAGAGAGTTTGTGTGAAACACAAACTCAGAGGCGGCCCCCGTAGGAGTCGGATCCCTATCAGATCCGCTTTTGATCTCTCAACGGGGGCAGCCTCTGAGTTTGTGTATCACACAAACTCTCTTTGTCGCTGCTAAAAGTTCATTTCAAAAAAATTATATCAAAGATAAACGACAGAAATATACATCTTCCGTGCTTTGATCTCTCAACGGGGGCCGCCTCTGAGTTTGTGTATCACAGAAACTCTCTTTGTCGCTGCTAAAAGTTCATTTTAAACAAAATAATATCAAAGATAAACGACAGAAATCATCTTCCGTGCTTTGATCTCTCAACGGGGGCCGCCTCTGAGTTTGTGTATCACACAAACTCTTTGTCGCTGCTAAAAGTTCATTTTAAACAAAATTATATCAAAGATAAACGACAGAAATATACATCTTCCGTGCTTTGATCTCTCAACAGGGGCCGCCTCTGAGTTTGTGTATCACACAAACTCTCTTTGTCGCTGCTAAAAGTTCTAAGGTTTGAACAAAATAAAACGTGAAATGTGTTACTATATATTAGATTTTTAATTGTCTTAAATTAGGTTTCATTTATATTGCATACTAATTAGGTTTTTTCTCTTTAAATACTGCTTGCATAAAATATTTTTAAAAATTAGATTTTGAGCTTGTAGAGAAAAAAAAAGTAGCCGTTGCATCAGAACTTTGAATGATCTATATTATCGTGATGTCAGATTTTCATTATCTCTTCTACTTTCTGAGCACTAAACGGGACGGACGGACAGACAGACAGACAGACGGACAGACAGACAGACAGACAGACAGACAGACAGACGGACAGACAGGCCACACAAAACTAATAGCGTCTTTTCCCCTTTCGGGGGCCGCTAAAAAAGAATGCGTCTGTCCCATAGACATAAATAAATATAGACTGGAAAAAAGGAAGTAACTTCATGTAACTTGAAAACATGTATATCTATTGTATTCGGATTTCCGAATTATGAAAAATTGCATAATCTTTAGGCTTAGAGATTCACAATTCACAAACTTTCATTTCATAAAACTCTCTTATCGGCCAATCTATATTTATGTATGGCTATGGTCTGTCAATGTCCAGTTTAGATAGATCTATTTATCTAGGTCAGTGATTTAAACCTAGTTCATAATGTTTTGTTTGCTGCTGTTATCTATTACATCCAGACGTGAAATTCGATCTACTTAGTTATATAGTTATACAGTTAACATGAGAGTTTCGGACGTTCACGAGTTCGGAGTTGTAGTATCTGAGTGGCAGTATCGGAGTTGTAGTTTCGGAGCAGTGGTATCGTAGCTATAGTGTCTGAGCTGTAGTATCGGAGTTGCAGTATCGGAGTTGTATAGTGTCGGGGCTGAAGTATTGGAGTTTTAGTATCGAAGGGTTCGTGGTTCGTGCCCTGATCAAGCCTATTCATTACTGCACCATATTTAATTCCCCGTTTCAGCTTATGTAAGTATATTGTAGGCAATAAAGGTTAATTCACGCGATGGCCTAATAGTTTAATTATTCCAGCAGTTCGTGGAACACCAATTCATGCCTCGCGTAAAGAAACGTGGAACCAGTGGCGTAGATAGGGTGGGGGAGGAGGGGGGAGAATTTGAAAATCCCCCCCGGGCCTCCACTTAAAGGGGACCCCCAATTGAGTGTTTTTTACATTAAAAATTAAATATTACGCAAAATGAAGGGGCCCCCAAAGAAGTCATGCACCCCCGGGCCCCCAAACGATGAAAAATTTCTAGCTACGCCCCTCCGAGGAACACAGTTCGAGAAACACTGGTGTAAGGCATGATGAAGCTGAAAATGTGGACTTCTAACGTTCCTGGCTGGATGATTGATTGTCCGTATTCCAAGGTGGTCAGAATTGACCTTACTAACACGTGTCTATAAACGTGTGTGTGTGTGTTAGTGTGTGTGCATGTGTGTTTGTGATTGTGCGCGCATTCATTGCCGCGATCACTCAGCAGATTGGCGGACCAACTGACCAATGCTTTATTAGCTCTAAGGACTGACCACATCCAGCAAGCGCAATCTTCGGGAGTCGATCAAGTCAAGGAGTTCTTGTTGTACTGAATCGACTGGGTGAAATTAGACTGACCACTGGTCAACGGGGAGGTGTTGGTGTAAGTTAAAAAAAAACAGCAACCCTGAGAATTGGATGGTAGGAGGTAGAGATGCAGAATACTGATCTTAATAAACCAAGTCTTGGAGGGTGTCAGTAGAGATGTAGAATACTGACCTTAATAAACCAAGTCTTGGAGGGTGTCAGTAGAGATGTAGAATACTGACCTTAATAAACCAAGTCTTGGAGGGTGTCAGATAATTTCAAGGTTTGTTACTTAAGTCACAGACCAAGAACATATGCTTAAATGTAAGATAGTCATAATTATACATGTATCTCGTTATTATCTTTAATGTAATGATACAATAAGCAATTACTAACAAAATTAGAAGATATTATTAAATACCAGTAGCCCATGCAACGCCTTGCTTGGATCTTATTAACCACTTAACACTATCGAAAGCTTGAGTGTTGAATCGAGACCCAGGGCACGATTGGTGGTTAGCATTTTCATTGGGAGATTTTGTAGGTGACTGCTGCCACAAACCGCCTCGATAAGTATTGCTTAGGGTGGTTGTAGTGTACAAGCACGTTGTCAAGGGGTTGGTCGCTGGCAAGCTATTCCACAGCCCAGTTAATTGCCTACAGGAAGATCTGTAAGTTAAGGAACTTGGTTGAGAAAGGGTCGAAGAAGAATCAAGTCGCGCAGATAGTTCATAATGAATTCAACAATGGAGCACAGTTAATAATGAATTCATTGAACAACAGAACAATATATGTACAATAAATAGGCTACACGGTATTTCACTTAGATCGCTGTACACCGCAAAAGGAACATCTCACTCTCTGATGTAAATATTGGGTCCCCCGATGACCTGCTGACCACTGTCAATCGTAAACAGTAACTTTATGACCATAGCGTAAGATCCGAGGACTTGCAAAGACTTTCCTTCAGAGAACAGAACCAGGGAAAGAAGAAAAGACAGAAAAAGCGATGGGAAGACAACATCAAAGAATGTCACTGAAAGAGATTCTACTCAGAACAGGAATGGAGAAAGTCGGCCGACAGATCATATGCGGTGCCCCAACAGTTCAACAGACTAAGTATAGGTGAAGGGGATCTATATATTAAACTTCAATCAAACTTCTATATACTCAAGGGGGAGGAGGTCTGTGGTACTCTGTGCTTGCTTACCCACAGTAGCATCCTCCATTGCTTTCTCCCCCACCACACAAACACCCGCTCACACCATGACACCGTTCTCCCCCTCCATTACACACCCTTCCTCCGCCTAATCACACCATGACACCATTCTCCTCCCCCAATTACACACCGCCTTCTCCTCTAGTGGTAAGTAATTCCTCCCAACCTATTCACCTTAGCGCCACCTGTTGGTCGTATTATTTCGCTCAAAAGTGCGTGTTCTTCCTGAAATTTGTTTCGTTCCAGCTACTTTTCCGCTTGTGTTTTTGTAGCAAAGAAAAAAATAAAAAACTTTAACTCATAAACTTCGTAACGATTTTCCACGCTGTTTCCTTCCAAGCAATATTTGTAGGCAACAAGATGGCTTACTTTTTTTTTTTTAAATTACCTTTAAAATATAGCCTACTTTTGTAGTTCATTATCTTTTTTTTTTTCCTTTTTTTAGCGCATGCGTGCCTTCTCAATGTGTTGAGTTATGCGTTTCCTCTTCTTTCCTATAATAGCTCAGTCCTGGACAGCCTCCACCACAGGGAAGTGCGGTCATGGCGCCTCTTGCGCTTCCAGGCTCCACAGGCTTTTTGGGACTCAGCACTCAAATCACTTTTCCATTTCTGTTTTTTGAACTCTCAGACAGCATGTAGGAATAACCGAGCCCATTAAGGTTTATAAAATGGTCACGAATGCCACGATCCCATAGCCACCGAAACAACTATTGAAAACGCTGGTGTGCTAATAACCTTAAACAGAACGTGACAAAAACATGATAATTACGACATTAATAATTTTGTATTCCTTCAAAAAGTCTTGTTTACAGTTGAGCAGTGGAATCATGTTTCGGGAATACCTTTAATTATTCAATGTGGTTGCATAATAGTATCATTTTCAATGCATTTTAGCAGACTTTTTTTTATTTTCATTTAAAGTCTGTGATAAATCAACTGGGCCAACATTTATCTCATGGATGTATGTGAATGAAACAAAGAATGTGTCTCACCCAGAAAATATATTAAAGTGAATGGATATGTATTTCCTCCTCCCCCCCCCCCCAAAGTAATTCTACAAAGTGCCCCCAGTTCTGTATGGAAAAAAAAGGTATCTAAGATTACCAACTACTCATACAGAAGAAAAAAAGACATTTCAAAAAGGGGAAATAACCGCACAATTGGATGGCTACCTGGTCGTGCGGTATGCGCGCTGGACTGTCGTTCGGTTGTTTCGATGGTCCCAGGTTCATATCATGTCCGCTGCCACCACCCGTCGTCCTGCGGGAGTTTTGGACTAGGAAGTAGATATCCTCAACTTCAAAGAAACATCCGAAACATGTATAACTTGTTACATACACACAATTTATGTCATATCTTTAAACACTGCAAGATCTATATCCCTTTTCTATGGAAGACAAAATTAATTAATTACCACTAATTAACTAATTCGTAATTTATTGTTTAAATTGATTCATTTGTCGACTACGACATTGGACAATTGTGCAAAGTTTAAAATTGATCCGAGGCGCCTTTCGCTTACTCAGCAGCGGTTCTCAACCTTTTTAGCTCGGCGACCCCTTTTTACAATCCCCCACTCTACCGCGAACCCCCCCCCCACACACACACACACATACAGCAATAGAAGAGTAGACAATAACAATCCATATTTACAATGGTTAGGCGACCCCTGGCAAATGGTCAATCGACCCCCAAAGGAGTCGCGACCCACAGGTTGAGAACCCCTGGATTACTGCATATTTCCCCCCCCCTACTCGTTGTATCGCGTAGACCTGGCTGTTTACGACATTGTATAACTCTGATTCATATTGCATGTACTCTCCATGAAGTTAAGAAAACAGTGAACGCGTGAACTAATTCGAAGGAGTGCCATCGAATTCGACCTGTTCCTGGAAGCTAAGTTCAGACATGCGGAAAATAAAGACCACGCTTCATTTCTTCCATCTTGCTTCCAGGCGTGGAACGGGCGCGTGTAGGAAGAGTATGATGCTTTATATTCTGTCTAATACAAAAGTTAAACATCATTGGCCTCCTTCAGTCGTAGAACGACTATTGTTCATCTCGCACACTTCCTCGTGTGGCTGTGGAGCCCTATTTTGGAGAGGCACTCCCGTCCACAAGTATCGCAGGTAAAGGTGGTCTTCGCTACAGTGGTAGAGGAGCTGGCCATTTTCCGCGTTGTCCGTTTTTCTTCCAGAGCTGAGGCCCATGCTCTTTCGCTGTCCATAGCTTTCTTAGTCACTGTCTCTCTCCATCTGGTGCGGTCTAGAGCTATGTCTTCCCACTGGTCAGTATTGATGTTCACTGATTTGAGGTCACGTTTTATTACATCTATGTAACGTAGGTGGTGGCGACCAGTTTTTCTTGAGCCAGTCGCAAGTTAAGGTGTCCGTAGAGGATGACTTTCGGTATGCGATTGTCCTCCATCCGGCGAACAAAAATATATTTTGTTAAATTTCTAGCTTCATTTGTAATCTGGTCATATCACTAAGGGCGACCAGAGACGTCATCATACGAGACATTTCATCATTGCAACATTTCATCATTGCAACATTTCATCATTATAGCAATTCATCATTTAGGGTTAGGGTTTACTTGCTCAGTAGGTTAATTACTTAATTACACCTACATGTACATATGTTTGCAAAATGCACTTAATGCAATGATGAAATGTTATGGTGATGAAATTTTGCAATGATGAAATGTTATGGTGATTATACCTACGTGTACGTATGTTTGCAAAATGCACTTTATGCTATCATGAAATGTTATGGTTATGAAATGTTGCAATGATGAAATGTTATGGTTATGAAATGTTGCAATGATGAAATGTTATGGTGATGAAATGTTGCAATGATGAAATGTTATGGTGATGAAATGTTATGGTGATGAAATGTTATGGTGATGAAATGTTGCAATGATGAAATGTTAAGGTGATGAAATGTTGCAATGATGAAATGTCTTGTATGATGAGATATAGGGAACTACTATAACTATAAGTCCACTACTTCACTTACTAAACTTATTTCAACTTATTAAGGATGGCTGCCTGGTCGTGCGATTTGCACGCTGGACTTTCTTTTGTATTTAACGATGGTCCTGGGTTCAAACCCTGCCCGCTCCCATCCCGCGGGAGGTTTGGAATAGGAAGTAAACTATCTTCCACTCTGAAGGAACATCCGAAACTAGTAAAACATTTTATTAAAGAACAAGTTATTTATTACATGACTTCCAACTGATGATAAAATATCTGACTTCAATAACTGACTATGAACTTAATTAACTTTACCAAGTCATTTCACCAACTATTACTAAACTCTCGACCTCTCATACGACCTTACTTCCGGTTATACCTAACTCATGTTCATTATTTACACTTTCACACTCTTGTCTTCACAAAATTACTAAAGTACAGTGAAGTACAATGAGTTAAACTAATTTGCCTGTGACAAAAAGTTAACAAAAAAAATATTGATTTTCTAATCTTGTCTGGGTCCCACTCAACCTTTTTTCTGTCTCGCCTTTTTCATTACTGTCTATGCCCGTGTACAGCGAGTTCCTTCTAATGGCTCGCCTTTTTAATCCCAGCTTTCTGATCCTATTTTCCACACATCAAATACTTAGGACAGTGGTTCCCAAACTTTTTCTTTAACGGAACACCTCACACATTTAAAGCGTTAAGCGAACACTTTGCTATTTTTAGATGAATTAATTCACGTGGTGGCCTACTAGTTAATTATTGCAGTAATTGTGGAAAACATATTCAGGCCTGGCGAACACTAGGGTTCCAGGGAACACTGTTTGGGAACCTCTGACCCAGGAGATACAAACGCACAGATTGAGAAAAACCATTTGCCGTAAGCTCCAGACTGCTGTGGATCACAGATAATGTGGGTTGTTTATTGTCTCTGCCTTTGCCTCTGTATAACATAACTGTCCACACCAGGGTCTTTAGAGTAACAGAGTCTGACTTCACCAACCCGCGGACAACGTTATCCAGAAGCCTACCTTGACAACCCAACCAACGTCTCTTCCTTGTGCAGTAGCAAGATAAAAACAAACAGCAAAGTATTTCTCGTGAGGTCAGGTAACGAATGAGATTTACCTAGGCGTCGACCCTGTTCTGTAATCTCCTGAGAATGAAGAGTCTAGAACTCTAGATGTATATAGGCGGATCTCTCTTGAGTATAAAGTAACTTGGGTGGAACTGACGCATCACTGAGGCCAGGAATCTGTTTCTCTCATACCATTTGACAAACTTAGATCAATTCCTCTTATTAGCAAACTCTTCACGGCTGAACGGTTTTCGAAAACGGCACCAACAATTTTCATAGAAATGTGAAAGTTTATGTATCTGTATGGGAAAACAGCTGCTGGCTAATTGACCACACAGTTATCTTTCTTACTGAAACTTTCAGTAAAAACTTAGACAAAAAAATAAAACCTGATTTAGATTTATACACTTTTGTGTACAATTTTGTCTATGTCTCTCTCTCTCTCTCTCTCTGTTTGTCTCTCTCTTTCTGTATATATATATAGACCTATTATCATTATCCTTTTTATTTCCAAGTTACCATTGGCTGACTATTGATCAATAGAGCTCTTAAAACGTCGTACAAATTCGCATACAATTTCATACACAGGTTCCTTTTATCACCTAGGCACTTTTTATGAACCCATTTTGACAGAATCGCAACCTGACCGCCGAAATTCGCAAAAAAAAAAAAAAAAAGAGGTCGCAATTTATATATATAAAGCGTAAAAAAAAACAACACACACAAATTCCGCATTTGTAAAGAAAATTGTATTTTTCTCTAAGTCAACTTATTTTTAATATTCCTTACGTCATTTCCGTTCCCTTATAGATGGGGTGGTTCCGCAAGGTTGTCATTGCCGGAAGTGGTAATGGATGTAAGCACTCCACTACCTATAAAATGCTTCCTAATGGCATGCGTCTCAAATAGCCTCTGACAACCAGTCCAACTCCCGGCCTTCACGTGTGGCTCAGATATTGAGTCCGGCGGAACTGTTCTTACGAACAGGATAAGGGGCACAGGCGAGTAACTGGCGCCTTAACCAGTAAGCTTCGGGCAGGAGGGGCTCGTTAGCCATGGCTGGCTACCCACATAGGAGAAGGAAAACTCTGAATTCAAACCTCTGCAGCCTTGCAGCTATACCCAATCAAGGGAAAGGCTTCGGGAGTCAACCCTGAGGAAAAATCAGGAGCTGGCGACCCTAAGGCAGTTTGCAGCACCCAGTGCTACACTCTGGCAGAACCTGCGACGCTGCTGACCCCAAACTGTATCGGCACTGCCGTTCCTTTGGATACATCAGCTGCGTGGAGAGGGGGGAACTGATGTGTGGGCGACATCGTTCCGACCACAGCTTATGCCCAGGCATTCATCTCATTTCCATGAGATGATCCATAGTCGCTTCGCGACTGACGGTGGCCATAGACCATGGGGTAAAAATAAAAGAAAAATAATCCTAATAGCATTAAAAAAAAAAAAAAAAGATCTAGTTTCCTTTTCTTATGATTAAAGGATGCCAAAAAAAAAAAAACGGGGGTTAAACTAGTCATTGATGCTATATAGAT
>JADKLZ010015691.1:0-10179 GCA_021533235.1 Biomphalaria straminea | reverse complement strand
TGCCATTAGGAAGCATTTTATAGGTAGTGGAGTGCTTACATCCATTATCACTTCCGGCAATGACAACCTTGCGGATAGATAGATAGATAGATAGATAGATAGATAGATAGATAGATTACGCCACTGCCATGTAATCGTGCTATTCACGTTTTGAGTTAACAACACAGCATTGATCTACGTCAGAGGTTCTCAGCCTTTTTAGGTCGGCAAACCCTTTTATAAACCCCCCACTCTTTCTCGACCCCCGTCCAAGACCAAGAGTCCTTTATAAAAATACATATTTCATTTAAAATAATTGACGCAATTTGACTCATCATAAACTTTGTACATATTTTTAAGTATTTTTTTTATTTTCTTTCTTTCTTCTTTTAATTTATTTTTTTTTATTATTATTAGCATCCAGCGAAAGGAAAACAGCCGCCGATTATTTTGTGTGGTATCTGTCCTTCCGTTCTGAGCCCTTTAGATCACAAAACCTGTAGCATACTTTAAAAACTAAGGTGAAATTTGGGCCTACCTTACGTGAACATTTGTCCAAACAAATTCGAGAAACTAAATAGTAGTACTGCTTATTCTGGTCAAGGGCGATTGAAGCAGGGAATACCAGTGGCGTAGCTAGGGTGGGGGAAGGAGGGGAAGAATTTGAAAATCCCCCCGAGGCCCCACTTGAGGGGGCCCCCAGATGAGTGTTTTTTACTTTAAAAATTAACTATCACGCAAAATGCAGGGGGCCTCAAAGAGGTCAAGCCCTAACTCTAAACGATGGAAAATTCCTAGCTATGCCCCTGGGAAATACTTTTCTTTATCGGGCAGGAAAAGCTATGAATTAATAGAGCTTAAGTTTGCACAAGTGTTGGACAAAATAACTTTGTTTTAAAACATACCAATAAATAACCGCAAACGCATGTGGACTTTCAAATTTAAACAATCAAGATGAAGATGTGATAAGTGTGTTCGATACCCGAATTTATTTATTTTTTATTATTGTATTTAAAGTTTAATTATGGAGGTATTGCCTTTAAAAAAAAATAATTTTATAACATGTTTTTCATGTTTCTGAATTTACTTCTTTCTTTAACCTATAGGATACGTTACATTCATGTCATTTTACATTTTGAAAGCTTTCAGCAGTCTAGACTTTGTACCCCACTCACAATTTGTTATTTCACCTTAGTATGATGCTACGTACCATAGCATTGACCTCGCCATGTGTGTCATGTTTTACTTTGTCCTTGTGCAGCAGGAAGTGGTCATCGAGACAAACGGCTTAAGTCCAGCGCTGTCCATGGAGTTGTCCACTAACGTCACATTCCTTCTGTTTGCCGTTCTTTTTCTTCTAGTCATCTTTCTGGTGTACACCCAACTGGTCTGCGGCCAGGAGAGCTGGACGAAGTATGGCGTCAAACAGGTGAACATGAGCAAACAAGCCTTGATAGATTTCAGGTAAGGTCACACAGCTGGGAGAATAAAACTAATGTAATAGTTACCTGCTGATTGTGAAATAAAATTGAGTTCAAAATAAACAAATAAAGTTTTCTTCTGGTTTTATTTAGATCTATATTTTAACCACGTCAGATGGTGGATAGATTTTTCACAGTGGACGAGTTGTATATATCGCAACTTAGCTTGTAGTATATATATATAGGGTACAATTTGGACAATGTCTTTAAATTTTTAACTAGAGTAATCTCCTCTTTGTTATCATTCTAGTTTATAGGGTCCTTTTTACGTTCCTGAAGCAGTGAATTACAGTAAAAGAGAAAAAGAAGACAAAGGAGATCTCTCTTGAAACTGAATATGTCAATCTTTAAATACTTCCTCTTGCCCCCTTCTAGAATCTTCCAAACTATTTTTAAAGCCTACGGAAAAATCGTCATCGTTTTAAGAAACTTGTCAACAACACACAACCAAGACCTTGTGCTGCAAATGTTTAATCTAAAAATAAACCTATTGCAATAACTGCTTTATGCCTCGTAACAATGTAACCCATAAAAAATCATTTTTTTACATTGCGATTTTGTTGGCGATGATCTTGAGACATGTCATCATGTCTAAAATAGCAGCTTCAGCACTAATTGCTTGGAAGCCAGTCAGTGACCGCATCATTACAGCTCGACTCCAAACAAACCAAATTAAAATTACTATCATCCAAGTATATGCCCCTACAGAGGATGCAGAAGATATCATCAAAGATGATTTCTATATACTTCAAACCACACTCGATGAAACACCCACTCATGACCTTATTCTACTGATGGGAGACTTCAACGCCAAAATCAGTCCTAACCGAACTGGCTTTGAATATGTAATGGGATCATATGGCTCTGCAGAAGACATCAGTGAAAACGGCGAACGCTTGATTTCTCTCTGCACATCCAACAGCCTTTCAATTGGAAACACATATTTTAAGCACAAACAAGATAGATAACATTTGCATCTCCAAACGATGGAGGTAATCTCTATTAGACGTGCGGACCCGCAGAGGAGCGGATATTAGCTCAGACCACTACCTTGTCAGTGGAAAATGTAAGCTCCGACTGAAACGCCAACCAAAACGAGCCACACGACCCTCCCATTTAATGTAGATAAGCTTAAAGACTGCAATACTACATCACAGTTCCAACTGAAGCTACAGAACATCTTCGAGGCTCTTGCAGATATACTGACCCTTGAAGAAGAGTGGGACAACTTTAGAGATACCACTATTGAGTGCGCTGAAGAAATTATTGGAAGGAGGCGAGGTTCATACAAGGAACGGTGGATACAAGACAGAACATGGAAATTGATCGACGAGAGGAAAGAGGCCAAACTTAGACGAGATCAGAAAAATGAAACACAGGATCGCAGCCTAGCGGAAGAAGCTTATAGGGAAGCAGATCTGAAAGTAAAGAGAAGCTGTCGGCGAGATAAACGTGACTGGATTGAACAGAAGGGTCAAGAGGCGCAAACAGCCGCAAGCAGAAATGACACAAAAACTCTCCATCGTATTGTCCGAGATCTCACTGGAGCAAAGAGTGGACATGGAGCACCGATAAAAGACAAGTAAGGCTAAACTTTGCTAACGAAAGAAGAGCAGGATGCAAGATGGATTGAGCACTTTAAAGAGACCCTTAACCAACCTTCGCCAGACCTGACTTACACATTCAGGGACCCCTCTCCGGACAATGATCTCAAGGTCATAACAGACCCAATAACTGCAGAGGAAGTTACCATGGCCATTGCAGTGTTAAAGAACAACAAAGCACCAGGGCTAGACATGGTGTCAGCAGAAATGCTAAAACATGGAGGACAGTGCATTGTTAACAGAATGACTGATCTCTTAAATCTCTGCTGGCGAACTTCAAAAGTCCCTGAGGACTGGCAAAATGGAATCATTGTAAAGCTTCCAAAAAAGGGCAACTTGGCAGATTGCAACAACTGGAGGGGAATTACTCTCCTCTCTGTCACGGGCAAAGTTTTCAGCACTGTTTTGTTGAGACGGCTTCAGCATTCTGTAGATGAGAGGCTCAGAGAAGAACAAGCAGGATTCCGAAGAGGCAGATCTTGTGCAGAGCAGAATTTTGTTCTACGAAATATCATAGAACAAAGTCTTGAGTACCAACAACGGCTAGCGATCAGTTTCGTAGACTTTAAGAAAGCATTTGATAGTGTCCACCGAGAATCACTTTGGAAAATAGCTAGAGAATACGGCATCCCAGAAAAATTTGTCCAGATCCTACGACACCTATACAGTCAGTCTAGTTGCTGCATTAAAACAGAAGGAGGAACAACAGAGTTTTTTAGCATTGAGACAGGTGTGAGACAAGGGTGCATCTTATCTCCCTTCCTTTTCCTCCTAGCCATCGACTACATAATGAGGAAAGCAATGAACCAGACTGCCTTTGGTATTCCATGGTGTGAACAAAACCGAATGGCGGAATTGGACTTCCCGATGACGTTGCATTACTCGGGGCTACAAATAAAAGTATACAAGAAATGACGGAGAGCCTAGATAGAGAGGCACCCAAAATTGGCCTCCGCATAAACTTGGATAAGACAAAAATTTTGCAAGTGGGATATAAGGCGAAGGGTGCCCCTGTCAGACTTGGCGAGTCAAGGCTTGAAGAGTTGGACAAGTTCACTTACCTTGGCAGCATCATAACAAATGATGGGGATGCATACCATGATGTAGTGTGCCGAATAGGAAAGGCAGGGAGCATTTTCCAAAGGCTGCAGCCTATTTGGACAAGCCAAGCCATTGGACTCGAGACAAAAATACACCTTCTCAACACAATTGTCATTCCAACTGCAACATATGCATGTGAGACATGGAAGTCATCTGTCAAAATTGAGAAGAGACTAAATGTAGCTCAACAAAAATGGCTGAGACGGATTCTGAGAGTCAGTTACACAGATCGGGTCTCAAACAAGGAAATCCTATGCCGAACTGGGAGTCGAGGTGAGGTTGTGACAGAACGTCGCATGAGGTTTGCGGGACATGTTCTACGACAAAATGAACTACGCATACCAAGAATTGCGATGACATGGAGGCCAATACGAGGAAAACGCAAACAGGGACGTCCTCGTCATACTTGGCGTCATACCTTCATGGAGGACCTCAGAACAGTGGACACCAGATGGGAGGAGGCTTCAGACATTGCCAATGACAGATCTTTATGGAGACAGCTTGCCGCCAAATGCGCCGAACGGCGCGGGAGGACCTAAGTCTAAGTAAGTAAGATCTTGAGACGTCCTGTTTGTCTTCTTAAGCAAGGTTGTAGTTTTGTGTTACACCAATAGGTGCCTATTTTTTTTTAAGTCTAGATAATGTTGTGTTGAGGTAGTGTTGAGTCAGTTAAGTTTGAGTGCAAGCAGTGTCAGTGAGGAACTAGGGTTGTAGTGGGGTCCTAAACAATAATCGCAATAAGAAGTTCTCATGATGTTTTAGTTAAATTTGTAGGCTCGCTAAGCTAGTTTCTTTTGCACGTAGTGCCTGGAAAGCTTTAAATGTTATAATGGCTTTCATCTATCTTCCTGTTTCTGTCCCTGTCACTGTGCCCGTCTCTGTCACTGTCATTGCCCCTATCACTATCCCTGTAAATGTCACTGTCCATGTCACTATTTTGTCATTTACCTTGTCATTGTCATTGTCACTGTCCCTGTCACTATACCTGTCACTGTCCATGTCTCTGTCACTGTCTATTTCAGTAAAGCTGTCAAAGAGATCATCACGAAACACGGCGACACCGTGGGCGTCACTCGGGGTGGGATGTTCCTCATCACGAGGGACACGGAGCTGCTGAAGAACATTATGGGCAAAGACTTCAACAGCTTCGCGGACAGAATCGAGTTTATGACCACCGTGAGTCCCATGGAGCATGGCCTGTTCTTCATCAACGGTCAGGACTGGAAGCGTATCCGACAAGTCATGTCTCCATCTTTCAGGTTGGTACACACAACGTTTTGGTTGTTGTTGTTATTGTTGTTGTGGTTTGTTTGTTTAGTTTATTTATAAAAGACTTTGCTCAACTGAGCCCTTATGTTTTACGAACTACTGGAATAATTAGCTTGTAGGCCTTCAGATGAATTCATCTTTAAGAAAATGCACGAAAAAAATGATTTGCATTAAATCTTCTTGATAACAAAAAGTTTCTATGACGTGACTATGAACTTTGAACTGATCTCGATTCTAAATTGAAACAAAGATACAAAGATCAACCTTTAAATGATTTCTGGTCGAGTTTGTCTGAAGAGTATCACAATATTTGAGAACAAGCTGCTCATTTATACACTTCAGCTTCTACAGCTTATTTGTATGCAAGAAGTTTCTCTTTTTATGTTGCAACAAATTCAAAGTATTGGCTTGGCGCCCCATCAGATGTTAGAATTCAGATTACCGATATTAAGCCTGATATTGTTTAAGATATAATACCATAAAAATAATTAATATGGTTTAACTATTTTTTTAAATATTTTATTTTTATTTAAACAAAGATAAATAAAAAACAACAACAACTGTTTTGCTAAATACGCCAAATGTTTAAAGTGTTCAGATATAGAACAAGTTTTTAAACTCTTGTCTAGTGCTTACTGCGTCTTCAAAAGACAAAGAATATTTGAATAATTTATCATTTCTTACTTCTGGTTGAGCCTGATTCATTCTGCTTTCAACGCAGCGTGGCAACATAGTGACATACCGACAACATCACAAGCCAGATATTTTAGAAAAGTTTCTTTTTTCACCGAAATAAAACGTGATCCATTTTTTCTTCAAGCTCAATACCTTAGGTAATTCAGTTAAAGATTATCTGTGCTTACAAAATGCAAAAGCTTTTGTATTATTGTTGAAATATAATATATTTGTCAATATAACTATTGCTAATTAATATCATTTTATTTTGTAACGGTGCTGTATGGTTGGATCAGTTGTAGCTGAAGTATTTCTAAGTTGATTAAATAAACTAGATGCGTGTGTACCTTGTAAGATATATTTTATCATGCGAGCTCCTTTACATGAACACCATCACACGAAGAACAAGTACTAACATGAACAAAGACTTGAATAACCAAACTGACTTCAAGGTAAACTTCAACAGAATATTTATTTATGGAATGGGCCACAGTCTAGTCAGTCGATAATGATGATCTATTCCCCTCGAGAGTCTAGCAGTAACTGATTTCCTATACGTCAAACCTAACCTTTAACCCTACAGTCTGTGTCGTTACAAAATGTGCATTCATGGTCGGTACCTAAAAGTGCGCAATTCCCAATAAACTAGACTAGCTATCCAACAATTTATAAGAGCAAATATTTTACTGCTTACCTACTTTTGGGACCTTTCTATTACCATCTGTAGCCTATAGATCTGCAACTGTGCAATAAGTTACTAAATAATTTAAATTGAATTTCAGTACAGGCAAACTAAAAAGTGTGGTTTGGAATATTGAAGACACTGCTAAGAAACTGGCCAGTGTGATCGAAGAGTGTGCCAGGAAGGACCAACTCGTGCCAATCAAACACATCACTAGCCAGTACACCAGTGAGGTCATTGCCAGGTCTGCGTTCGGTCTGAAGACGGACTGCCTGGGTAAAGAGGATGACGAGTTCACCCATTTCACCAAAGTCATGTTCAAAGTCCGCAGCAAGGCCATGAATGTGGTCATGTTGATCATGTTCCGTTTTAAATGGCTGCACAGACTTTTGGTCAAAGTGAGTACCATGATTGGATTACATTTTGTAAAAGAACTAAAAAGTGAAAGTTTAAATAAAAAAACACTATATCAATGCCGATATCTTACTTTGTTTTAAAGTGGCTTAAGAGTATTTCAAATTATTTCGCACAAGTCAAACCCAATCTTTAAATATGGCATTAAAAGTATGTATCATTTTGTGTCCGATAGTTTCTTGTATTCACTAAACGGACTGGGGTTGTGTCAATGAATAAAATATTTCAAATGCAAATACAAACTTCTGCTTTAGTCTTGGGTGACACATTAGATTAGTGAGCAATGCAGTATTTTCCATGGCTGTGCAGCCCCAGCTGTCACCTACATATTTTGCCACATTCAGGGCAAACATAACCATTGTCCTCAGGTGATCTATTTAGAATTTCTTTTCGCCGTCTGCGTTTGTCCTCGACAGCAGACTTTCTTTTGGTCTCAAATGTGAGTGACTCTAGTTGTCTCGTTCCGATGCCACAATGTGATTAACTGTACTAATTAACTATACTGAGTAACTGTACAGAGTAACTGCACTGAGTAACTGCCCTAATTAACTGCATTTAGTAACTGCACTGAGTAACTGCCCTAATTAACTGCACTAATTAACTGCTCTAAGTAACTGCACTGAGTAACTGCACTAACTAACTGCTCTAAGTAACGTGACTAGTCTTTGGTTGGTTCACAAAATACGCTATACAAGTTATATTGTTCTATTGAAATTGCCCTGGTGTTGTTCTTATGTGTCCTGTTATCAGGTTCGTCATTTGGTAGAGTGAACAAAGAATCAAATGAAGCGCTTGTCGCGACAGATTTCTCATCAAAAGAATATTATGACCAATGAGTCAGACTAGCGATTATTTGGAACAAAACAGATATTTAGGTATTGTACTGGCTACATAATACCGTCGTTAAATATTAGCCACGAAAAGTTGTGAACTCTACTGGTGCTGCCAATGTGTTTTATTGATGCCTATATATTTCGAATGAAAGGATACCCCATCCAATTGTTCTTCTAAAATAAACATTTTTTTGTATTTTTTATAAAAATTTCTTGATAGTTGTTCCTATCGTATTTTTATGTTCCGATTAGACCTTCAAAATCGGAATCTTGGATCAAGTGAGTCTGGAGGCCGATCACTACTTCAATAAGCTTCTCATGCAGGTGGTCCAAGAGAGACAAAAATGTGAGCTGCACGGGAAAGATAAACCCAGTGACTTTCTTCAGTATCTGGTGTCAGCCAAAGTGGCAGGCGAGACGCAAGTGGACGAAAGACCAGGTGAAGGATTACATGATTTCTTTTTATTAACACTTAGCGTTCAGATGTTTGCGAAATGTCCGACTATAGCTTAAGGATAAACTTAACCTTCAGTCGTTCCGTTCCAAATATTATTCATACAACTTTCGTCTTATGCACAATACAATAAAACTAAATATTAGTATTTGAATTTAAAAATAGTTTCCAGGTCTAAATATTCAAATGTCTAATTGTTTTTGTGGTTTACATTATTCTTAAAGCTGTTTGAAAGATTGATTATTTATAATTTTTCTTCTAAGCCTACCGAAGACAATGAGAAGTAGATAAAATATAATTTCAATTGAAATTTAAGGGACAATGAGAAGTAGATAAAATATAATTTCAAGTGATATTTAAGGGACAATGAGAAATGTGCATTTCTTGCCAATGGATTGTTTACAATCTCAAACACTAACAGGAACTATTGAAAATATTGAGATCAAAATAATAATTATCCTAATTTTTTTAGCTCTTGACTTGCAAACAAAGGTCTACTCTTGAGTGTGTACATTGCTATGAATTCTCCTACTCATCATTCTAAGAAAACAATGGTCGTCATTGTTGTGTTCAATGGTTCTCAAAGTAACTTCAAGTAAACTAACACATGGCACTTTATGCTGTCTCGACTATCTGATAGTGATACGTGTAACTGAGACGACTTCGTGAATTTATCACCAAACTGAACGCTTTATGTTAATGTCATTGTATTTTTTTTTTAAAGAAAAAACTTATCCGCATCTTTAGACATAAAAGTTGTACCTTCTTAGTAAATATAACATCTTTATATGTTAATCCAAATAATGCTAATGTAATGCATAATAAAAGTTCAACTTTAATTACATTTATCTCCAACATTTATGCATGCAGCCACGCCAGATGTTTTCAAAAGAGTGAAATTCCAAAGAACTCTGTCTGAAAGAGAACTAATTGGTCAGTCTATGCTTATAATATTCGCTGGCTTTGAAACGACTGCCACCACTCTTCAGTTTTGTCTCTATCTGCTCGCCAAACACCCAGATATCCAGGTGAGTTAAACAGCAGGAAGAAGATCCGACTTGTCTTACCATCAGAAATTATTCCGTTACAAAAAAATATCTTGAAGTGAAAGTTTTCTATGGCATCTATTTATATGTGATAACCACCATTGTCCCCTGATAGGTTCTAGTTATATTTATTTAACATTTGCTTTAATCCATGTTCCTCCTTAATAAGATACCGATTGTAAGTCACAAATGATACTCAATGATTTCGAGCCGTCACATCTCTTTTTATTATTTAATATGTAAATACTCTCCTTTTAAAAATAACTTTAGTCATGAAATATGAAATAGTATGGATATTTTCAATATTGTGTGTATTGTGTTCCGTAAGCTTACTTATAAATAGGACAATCGCTTATACTGCTAGCATATTAAGAGTTTTAAAAAAAAAAGATGAAAGAGAAATGAAGAAAGAACTGATGGAAGTTTGCATAATTGTTTAAAAGGTAGAGATAATAACAGCCTCTTGCCACAATGTTGCCTCCTGCACCTATGTTGCTTTATTGGCCAATTTTGCCCCGTTCCCCAATGTTGTCTCGTGCCCAAATGTAGCGCGATTTCCCAATGTTACCCCGTGCATTAATGTGACTCCTGCCTCAATGTTACCCCGTGCATTAATGTGACTCCTGCCTCAATGTTACCCC
>JADKLZ010015669.1:0-10833 GCA_021533235.1 Biomphalaria straminea | reverse complement strand
TATACATCTCTTCTTTGACTGCTTCTGCATATGCTTTAGGTATGTTATATGCTTTAGTTTTTGCTGGTAGTGGTTTGTCTAACTTTATTGAATGTTCAATTAAATCAGTACATCCAAGTTCTACAGTAATGACATTAGGGTACTTGATTGTTAGGTTGTTTATGTTGGTTCTATCAATGTTTGAATCTGAAGAGGTATCTATTGTTATGGTGTTTACTGTGTGTCTTTGTATGATCTCTTCTAAATCTGTGTCAGCCTTAACTATGTCTACTTCATTACCTTTTCTTTTTTCAAATTTGACTAATTTATCTATATTTAATGTACACTCTCTACCATCTCTGTCTATCTTGTATACCTTATTGTCTAATTTCTCTATTATTTGAAATGGTCCCTCATTTTTGTTTTTGCTATATTTATTTTCTATTTTGATGTATACCTGATCTCCTACATTAAGTGTTCTTAACTTCCTATGTTTATTTTTTATATCCCTGTGTCTCTTTAAGTTCTTCTCCATATTTATGTCAGCTAGTTTTATACCTTGTCTTAAGTTTTCTTTTACTTGTGTGATCCAGGGATGGAAATCATTGTAGTTTTCCAGGTCTAACATTTTATCTGCCCAAAGTTCTATAGGACCTTTAGGTTTCCTACTAAATACTAGTTCATAGGGACTGAATTGTGTGGTTTCATGTATTGTTGTATTATAGGCAAAAATAGCATAGTTTAGTGTTTGATCCCAGGTGTTCATGGATTCTTTTTCTAGTTTGTAGATTATTTGTTTAATGGTTTTCACGAGCCTTTCTATACAACCATTGCTTGAAGGACTGTAAGGACAACTATATACTAATTTTATATTTGTCATGTCAGCAAATGCCTTGTTTAGGTTGGCTTTGAAGTTGGAAGCATTATCCGAGAGGATCTTGTTTGGAAATCCAAACTTAAGGAACATAGTTTTTAGTGAGTTACATATGTCCTCAGATGTGATACTTTTAAGTGGAAAAGCTTCTGCCCATCTTGTTGCAGTGTCTATTATGCCAGGAATGTATCTGTTTCCCTTGCTGCTGGGATTTAGAGGACCCATAATGTCAATGGCAATTTTGTCCCAAAAAAATTTACCTCTATCTGTCTTTTGTAGGGGTGCCCTATTTATGGTTTTCTGTCTAGTGCATTGGGGACAACTGTTTATGTAGTGTTGAATATTAGCTCTCATCTTGGGCCAAAAAAATTTTTCTGCTATTTTGTTGTAGGTTTTCTTTTTACCAAAGTGACCTGCTGTCGGGTCATCATGACATAACATAAGTATTTTAGACTGTAAATTTTCTGGGATTAAAATCTGTACTCTGGTATTATCTCCCTTTTTGTTGCATCTAACAGCTAAGTTGTTTATTTTTAAGTGGTGATTATTGATATTAATTTTATTATAACTTTTATTTAATAGGTTTTGAATTATGGTATCCTTGTTTTGCATTTCTATTAGTTCCTGCCTAGTTACTCCTATATCATTAAATAAGGTAGTTTGTATCTCAATTTCAGGTATAATTTTTTTATGGGATCTAGTTTCTACAGCAAGAACCTGATGTTGTTCTAAGATCCATCTTTGATGTCTGTTTGTAATCCAACAGTTCACTTCATTGATTGTTGGGTCCTTGACACCCTGGGTGTTCCCTATAATAAGGTCTTGGGCTGGAGTATCCATGACTACTACTTCCACTTCCCCAGTGATCCATGGTGAGTCTATCCAGACTTTTGCTGTCTTACAAATGTCAAATTTCTCTATGTTGGCGTATATGACTTTGACAGACTCCTGTAAATACTGTTCTGGCCGTACTAGGCTCGATCTTACGATTGAGGTAGAAGCTCCTGTATCCCTCATGGCTTTACATTCAGATTGATTCACGTAGGCTGGGAAGACATTTATCATATGCTTATCTGCTTGTAGGTAGGCTACTTGCTCTTCTCTACGAGAATTGTTGCTATTGTTACCGCCCCTGTTGTTGTTTCTATTCTGAGAGTTGTTAGAGTTGTGAAATGTTTGTTGGTAAAATGTGTCTCTCCTAGATGGTCTACTATCACTATTATTGTTCTGGTATCTAGGACTTCTATTTACTGGGCTAGTACTTTGGTTTGGTCTATAGTTATAATTGTTCTGATTTTGCCTATAATTGTTACTGGTGTTTTGGTATCTGTTTTGATTATAGTTGTTGGGGTTTCTATAATTGCTATTGCTATTGTATCTATAATTATATTTCTGCCTGCACTGGCTTTTCAAGTGACCGGGTCTTCCGCAAAGAAAACAAGACTTTGTGTTAGAATACTTGGGTTTAGTATAGCTGTTACTACGAGTATTTACTGTGGCAGCTAATTGATGTAGTTCTCTTTTGTCCATAGTGTGGCCTGGGTGACTGTCTTTGAACAGGTTCAGATTAGTGATTAAATCAGTTTCATTGTTTATTTTCTTTTCTTTTAGAAATGTGAAGACTAAGTCTGTAACATTGGTTAAGACATTGTCAATGATTATCATATCTAAAATCTGCTTGGGGTCTTTAATATCACATTTTTCTAGTTCTAGCCACTTCAACATGTTAGTCTTCATATCAAAGATTATGCGATTGAAATCGCCATCTTTGTTGAGTTTTAGATTCTTAAAATACTGCCTATAGAAGTCACTACTCTTTCCAAAATGGCTTAATAGTCTATTTTTTACTGATGTGTAGTCTTTTTTCTGTTCTTCTGTAAGTGTGCTAATGATATTTAATGGCTCACCAGAGAGGTTGGCCAACAGATGTTTTGCCATGTCTTCATTGTTGAGGGAATATGTACTGGCTATGTGTTCAAATTGTGTCAGATAGTTTTCCAGAGTTTCTTCTTTTAAGTTAAGTTTATGGAACCTAGAAATGGCTAGTTTAATAGTGGTTTGTGGGGCTAATATGTTTGGATTGACTTTTGCAGCCTCAAATTTTGCTAACTCTATTCTCTCTTCACTCTCTTTTTGTTTAGTTTCTAACTCTTTTTGTTTAATCTCTAGATCTTTGAGTGATTTTTGGTATTCCCTTTCCCTGGCTCGTTCTTCGCGCTCTTTATCTTTTTCTGCTCTATCTTTATCTTCTTTTTCTTTCTTTTCTAATCTATCCCTATCCTCTTTCTCTTTCTTTTCTAATTTTTCTAATTCTTTTTTTATAAATTCTTTCTTTTCATCTCCCTCTAGCTCCATAACTTTGACTAATTCAATTATCTTGTCATATGCAGACATGATTGTGTGTATGTACTGTACAAAATAGTAATGAAAAAATGAGAGAAAAAATATGACAATGTTGACAAGGAAATTGAAAAATGTAATGTTACAATATGTTATGTCACAATATATGTTACTTAGCAATAATAATTCTCAAAACTTGAGATAAACAGATTCAAGACAGTGTATGTCAAGATCTAGATCAAATATGATGATCTTAATGTCAGTCAATACATCAATCAATAATATACTCAAAATCTTAATCTGACATAATGTGAGTAATGTGTGGCTATTGTGTATGCCAAGTTGTAAAATAAAAATGAAAAAAAATTAAATTAATATAATAAGAAAAAACATATATATAATATAGAAAAAGACAAACACAGAAACAATATATATAACAGGACAGTCTGCTATAAAAGAAATTAATAAATAGAAGAAATAGGACAAGAGGATCACAAATATTTAAATACAGAACTTAGGACAAATGACAATATAAATACAACAGAGAATTACAATAACAGTTTTACTAACAGAACAATACAGCTAAACAAAAATTTCCCAAATGATCTAGAAGTCCCTTACCAACAAGGATGGTCTACGCGGACCTTATTAGAACTAATAGAGCAGATAGAATAATCCCTAAAGATGCATAGAAACAAGTATACATTCAAATAAAAAATTCAATGTGTTCTAGTGCTAAGTCAGCACTCAATTAATAGTTAACACTGAGAAAACTATTATCAAATGTAAACTACTGTATACTCAATATATAACTCAATATTCTATTTAATTTGTGGTAATAACTTACTGACTCCCTCCAGTGTAACTTGATTCAGTTCTTTAATGGCTCTCAGTCAATATATAGCTTCAAATAATTCAATTGAAACACTGCTGTAAACATCAAGATAGTGGTAGGTTAATCTACTACAATAAGATAATCCACTGAGATAAGGTAGTATCCAGTGTGGTGCAAAATAATCCATCAAGATAGTGGTGAATAAATCAATACAGGAGCTTTGCTATGGGCACGATGACTTGTTACCTTCCGTATTCTTCAGTTATAATAAGATAATCCAATAAGGAATAATTCACAATCAAATATAATCCACTTGAATACTTGTAATACTGACAATAAACATACTAATCCTTGTGAATAGACAATAGTGGAATCAGTAACTTGTAATAATTCTTGTGAATAAACAAGATAAACAAATATTAAGATTTAGTGAGATATATATAGTTGTGCCCAAAACTATATTTTTCTGTCACCTGATGCACATACCTTGCCGTGGTGTGACAGCTTGAGTGCCTCAATGACCCTCAGAGCTATACCGGCGGGAGCTCATGGCTCCTGGCAGGTACTACCAAGCCGGACAGGTCTGTTAGGAAAGAGGTCAGACAAAAGGTGCATCCCCCTCCCCGGGACATAGGGGTTGTGCGATAGGCTAACAACCTGTCCATGGAAAAAAAATGTGTTACAGAAACCAGAGCAAAAACACAAACACTAAACATTGTCAGAGGCGAAAGTAGAGCTCCACAAAGGAGACTTATGAAGCTGTACAGGGAAAGTCGAACGAATCCTGTGAAGCCGACCACTCTACTTAAACCAATGAAAAAGAAACACTTCCTTATCCAGAAGGCAGCATTTAACTTGGGAACATGGAATGTCCGTACTTTACTAGAACCAGGTAGATGTGCACAAGTTGCCAAGGAAATGGCCAACTACAAACTACAGATCCTGGGAATGAGTGAAGTCCGATGGAACACATTCGGTGAAACAAGACTACAATCAGGAGAAACCCTTCTCTTCTCTGGAAAGGAAAAAGAAGATGACTTACATGAAAATGGTGTAGCACTACTACTAAACAAGGAAGCTTTCAAAAGCCTTTTAGAATGGGAACCAGTTTCAGAACGAATAATTAGAGCCAAATTTTTGTCAAAGTTCAAAAATGTTCACGTCATTATGTGCTATGCTCCCACCAACCTTGCAAGTGATACTGACAAAAACACATTTTATGACCAACTGCAAAGTATAGTTGACAAAATACCTACAAGAGATGTTTTGATCATCATGGGAGACTTGAATGCCAAAGTGGGAAGTGACAACAAAGAGAGAGAGAAAAGTATGGGCACCCATGGACTTGGCACCATAAATGAAAATGGAGAAATGTTTGCAGACTTCTGCACATTTAATGAACTGGTGATAGGAGGCAGCATTTTCCCCCACAAAAAATGCCACAAAGTGACATGGGTGTCACCAGACAATAAGACAGAAAATCAAATCGACCATATTACCATACGGCGGAACTGGAGAAGCACATTACTAGATGTACGAAACAGAAGAGGAGCAGATATTGGCTCAGACCACCACCTAGTTGTTGCCAAACTAAAAATGAAGCTGGCCAGCAATAAAACAGGAATAAACAAAAGGAAAAGATTTGACCTAGATAAGCTCCACAACACCCAGATTAAAAAGGAGTTCCAAATATCCCTTCAAAATAGATTTGCTGTGCTACAACTAGATGAGGCAGAACAAAGCGTTGATAAATCTTGGCAAAACTTCAAAGAAATTATTACTGAAACAAGCCATGAAGTACTAAGCCTTAACCCTAAGAAGAAAAAACAGTGGATTAGTGACGAGGCATGGAAACTAATCGAAGAGAGGAAATACGCTAAACAGGCAGTTAACCTAGCAAAAACAAGAAACCACAAGCAGCAATCCAAACAAGACTACCAAGCAGTTGCACAAAAAGTCACCAAAAAGCTCAGACAGGACAAACGAGCATTTTACAATAATCTGGCTGAACAGGCAGAAGAAGCAGCAGGTAAAGGAGATATAAAACAACTGTACAAAATCACCAAACTTCTCAGTACCAAAAAGGCTAACTGCAATGTTCCAGTCCGAGACAAAAATGGAAAACTACTTTCTTCAATAAATGAACAACTTGAAAGATGGAAAGAATATTTCCAAGAAGTGCTCAATAGACCTAAACCACTAAATCCACCAGATCTAAATGTAGGACCAACACTGGACATAAACATGGAAGAAGTAACAAAAGAAGAAATAAGGAATGCTCTCAAACAAATGAAGACAGGTAAAGCAGCTGGAATTGACAACATACCACCTGAAGTTCTAAAAGAAGGAGGAAGTGAAATAGTCGACCAACTACACACACTATTCAACAAAATTTGGTTAACTGAAACACCTCCCACGGAGTGGAAAAAGGGCTTACTAATAAAACTACCAAAGAGTGGAGATCTATCACAATGTGAGAAATGGCGAGGCATCACTCTGCTGTCAGTACCAAGCAAGATTTTCAGCAGAATCCTACTAAACAGAATAAAGGGAGCATGTGATGAACACCTAAGGGAAGAACAGGCCGGATTCAGAAAAGGAAGATCTTGTGCTGACCAAATAGCAACACTCAGAATAATTGTAGAACAGTGTGTCGAATGGCAATCTCCTCTCTATGCAACCTTTGTTGACTTCGAAAAAGCCTTTGATAGTATTGACAGAGAATCTATCTGGAATGTAATGAGACATTATGGTATCCCAAACAAAATAATTACCATAATCCAAAACCTTTATGATGGTTTCACCTGTCAAGTAACCCACTGTGGCAAGCTATCAGAGGAATTTCCAGTCACAACAGGAGTCAAACAGGGATGTCTTCTTTCACCACTCCTGTTTCTTCTAGTATTGGATTGGGTCACAAAAGAAGCCTACTCTAATTCAGGGAAAGGAATCCAATGGACTCTCACGCAAAAGCTGGAAGATCTAGAATTTGCTGACGACATAGCCTTATTATCACACAGACTACAGGATATGCAAGAAAAGATCACAGCCTTAAGTGAAGTAGGAAAAAGAATAGGCCTCAAAATAAACCACCAAAAAACAAAAGTACTTAAAATAAACAACAAACAAATTGGAGACATAGAACTGGATTCCCAGGCCATAGACCAAGTAGAAAATTTTATATACCTTGGAAGTGTGGTCAGTGTAACAGGTGGAACTGATGAAGACATTAAACGTCGAATAAATCTAGCACGTCAGACATTTACACAGCTAAAACCAACCTGGAAATCTCCTCACATCTCAAACAAGACTAAAATAAGAATCTTTAACTCTAATGTCAAGGCTGTCCTACTGTATGGTTCTGAAACATGGCGAACAACTGAAGTGACAACAAGAAAAGTACAAACCTTCATCAACAGATGCCTGAGAAATATCCTAAAAATAAAATGGTATGACAAAGTAGAAAACACCAAACTGTGGGAGATGAGTGGGCAGAAAAATATAGAGATGCAGATCTTAGAGAGGAAGTGGAGATGGATTGGTCACACCCTCAGAAAAGATACCAACAACAGAGCTAGGCAGGCCTTAGAGTGGAACCCCCAGGGAACAAGACGCAGAGGAAGACCGAAACGAACATGGCGGCGCAGCATACTGGAGGAAGCCGAGAGGACTGGAAAGAGCTGGGAAGCCATCAAGAAACTTGCAAGAGACCGTGGAGAGTGGCGTGTTTTTGTCGAGGCCCTATGTTCCACAAGGAACGCAAAGGAAAGATGATGATGAAAACTATATTTCCATTTGTAATGTAGCCGTTTGCACTGACATTGACAAAATGGATAGGTGGGTTTACAGATCGTATACGCACACCTATGATGAACGATGGCTTGCACGACGTCTGACTTGATTGGGTACAGTATAGAAGTAGCTCTGTATGTAGATCTAGTTCACTCAATTTTGCGGCTCGTCTAGAATGTGTATGGAAAAGGCCCTTCGTCGTTGAGTCAAAATAGCTTGTTGACAGACTGGTTTTTTTCTCTTGAGTGCTGTAACTTGATGGACAATTCTTGTGGTGACACACTTTAGCTTCGGTATTGAGGTCAAGTGATGCAAATGAGGTGACGCGAAATCACGAGGTCATCAAGCGTCTATCACTTGTAATCGTTTGCTGGCTTGTACTTTAATTTGCTGATAACCTTGTAGACCAAAGTAGGGTATTTGGATCTACTAGATGCTCAGGCATAAATTTAGAATAATGAAATAGTCACCTGCATTCGTTTTCTTCTGTACAAGCTAAAATATTTGTAGGTCTGCTTTCACCTGAGTCGAACCTAGCGACCATATTGCGAATGTCTAGATCTAGTTCCGGACTGTATTCTTACGCCTGTGTTGACTTTAGGCTAGTTTAATGTGTCAAGACTGCTACACACTGGAAACTTGTAGATTGTTTACTGGTTCAACTGGTTTAACTGACTTTTTACTGGCGTTTTGTTGTTCGACTGGCCACCAATTTATGTAATGTCTAGTTACAGACGCGAATGTCGTTTTATCATGTAGTAATAAGCCTCTTCTGGCTTGTATACTCTACGCACTAGATTTGCTAGAGCGTAGGAACATCTAACTTAAGTTCTAGCTGCTAGGACATCACACATGTAAATAAATAAATAACTTCCTTCTAGCAGACAACGTTTATTTATACACTAGATGAATCACTATAATAATAAGGCAATTCCAGCCATCACATATATATAAGTATAATATTAAATCCAGTGTGAAATACAAATCTTACTAAGTCCAATAAGACCAATTATTTAATGAAATAATATAACACTCCTTTATCCTCGGAGTCTGGTAGAACAACTGACTTCTGTCAGGTGGTCATGTGGTCATGTGTCAAAATTCTCGTGCACCAAGCACGGGCTTCAGTTAAGTGATTTCTAATCACTATGAACAACAGTGGTTCTAAAACTGTGGTGTTACAACGCGTCATGCTATTAGTCATACATTGTTATTACTGATCGTTGACTGGTAGCACCAAGCTGCTGGTAGACAACTAAACTGATGTAGGCGTTTATATCTTAACTAATCAACTTGAATTACTTAAATACATTCATTGTGAACACTACTAAATTTAGCTTTATTAATAATACAGGCAAAATGAGGTTAATATGAACTCAGATAAATATACCAAACTAAATAAATAATATTTCTTAACAAAATCTAGCTCACTAAAAAAAACACAACCTTGTTCTGAAGTCGTCTGCACTAAGATCTAATGAGGACAATGCCACCTATATTGCATCATTCACAACCAATATATAACCTCTCTTCCCACTGTCATCATAGAAACACACACACTCCATAAGAAGCACCCATGTCCATATACAGACATACCGCTTTGACAGACAAATCCATGAGATTCTTGACCATCATTGGCAGTCCAGGACATGGAGCTGTTCACCTGCTTCCACAACAGACCTTGAGTTCTACAGCCACTGACTGATGTAGTTTGAATATTAGCTACTGTCGTGTTTCGGATACACCATTGATAAGACGTAGAGCAGTTTCTGTTAGCGGCACCTATCCAAGCTAAGTGATATAAAACAGATAAGAGTTAACAAATCAAAAAATTAAAAACTAATCTGATTACAAATATAATGACAATAATGGATACTGTCTAATTTGGTATAAAAAATACAGCGTATGCGCGTCAATCGTAATACATGTTCTCACTATGAATATACATTTGATCTATTGTTTTATTGAATCAACTTTATAAATTGACTTTAAAACAAAATATTTAAGTTGACCTGATATGAGACTGATTTACTTTTTGTTCGTTCACTGATTAAATCAGCAAAAAAAAGGCAGCAGAGATCACGATTACTAAGAGAACTGTTCTCTTTTAATGTTAGAGAAAAAATCTTGGCTATATTTTATCACGCTCACATTTGCAATATTCTAAGTTGTAGCATCCCTGCCTGGTAAGGCAATCTGAGCATTTAAAATAAAAATAAACTTTATAGAATCCTAAATGCTGCTGGTAAAATCATTGTCAGAAAACAAACCCCAATTGGGCAGCTGTTTGAGACAAAAATCTAAAAAGATTCTGGAAATAGAAAATTACCCTTTGGGCCAGGATTTTGTGATTTTACCATCACAGAAGAGATACAAGACACCGATAGCACAGACAAACAGACACAAAGACTCTTTAGTTTCCCTAGCAATCAAATCATTAAATAGAAACAATCTAATATAAAGTTGTCCCATGTAAATTAAGAGTGAGTCTGGTATGAATGTACATTTTTGATTTCTTTTAGTTATATTTTTTTTGTTTGGTGTAATGCACGAATTATAGGACAAATTTCCATATGGACAATAAAGATTATTATTATTATTCACATCGATTTATTGGAGCGTTTTAAACTATAAAAGGGTTTTGGGGCTATGGACTTTTTCAGGCCCTTGCAGTATGCAGCTTTAAAAGACACGGTAGGCGATCTCTGGTGATGCCCCATAAGGGTAACTCTATCTTACTATTTCCCATATAAAGATTCCGTCCCATGTATCGCTTCATTCAGACTGATTTGTTTCGAAGTCAGAAGCTGTATAGTTTACGTAACATTGCTGTTTCTGAAGGCCCTTTAAGTGCTGCTTTTGAAAAGGCTATTGGCCTACTCAAAGACATCTTGGGTATTCAATTTATGTTTAAGAATCACTTCATGGGAAATAGCTATACATCTGAACTTAAGTTTGGAGATGACAATTTAATTATCCACTTCAGAGAATCAATGTAGACACAAATAATTGA
>JADKLZ010015662.1:0-10149 GCA_021533235.1 Biomphalaria straminea | reverse complement strand
TAAGGTCAACCGTCAGCTGGCTTCCGCTATCCTGCTGCGAGACAATTCCCAGGCACAGCTTCACAAACCTGACCAGTCCAGGAAAGCCTTAAGTCAGAGCTCTTACGACTTCATCTCCCAGTTCTCAAAATGTGGTCAGAAGACACCCTTGGGGAGCAAACCTTTTGTCATGTATGGGATTCCTAGAGTATCATTACCCAACAACTGAGCTGCTAGAGAAAGTCTTGTTTCCAAGTCAAACAGGATGTGACGTCCTGAAATACTGACAACTCGAAAACTTTCGAAATTCCTGCTACAAGTCTGTGTGTCTTTAGCTTGGCACTTCACTCTTTAGCTACGGAGTGAAATCTTTGGTGTCGGAAGAAAGCAAATGTTCTCAAAGAAGTTAACACACATGTTCTACTGTTGTTACTCGCGCTTCACAAGCTGTTAAAGTGGTTTTTAGTTTTGCATGAGCTTCACTGTTATTGCACAAGATGTTTTTAAAATATTTTATTTTTACATTGATTTACGTCTTAAAGTCTGCACGTTTTAAAAGCGATCTGATTTAATGATATTTTAAAAAAGTGATAAGTTTGTTAAAAGTTACAACAGTTTTGTTAAAACAGGTTTCCATGATTTCACAGTAATAGAACTTGTTTTAATTGTGCTTGAAGTGTGCTTAATGGGATGATACACTTGTATGCTAGTTGACTGAAGCAAACATTTGCTGTATGCTAGTGGGCTGAGACAAAGCACTTACTGTATGCAGTTGACTGATATAAAAGCTTGTGATGTTATCCTCAAGAGCTGAATAGTATCTTTATGAGAGGAGTTTTATCATTTATAAGCTACATGCTTTTTTTTACATTTTGTTGACAGCAATGTTCAAGGTGTATAATTGTTCAATTTTAATGTGGTCTTAATCTTTTATTCATTTTCAAACTGTAATTTCATATTATGACCAGCACTTGTGTTATTGCTATGATCTTATCATTCAGAATGTACACGTTTTGTAACATCGTTGTTGTATATATGTACAGACATCCTTTCATATTTTAGTCACTTTTTAAGGCAATATTTTATTTTTCGATTAATTTTTTTTATGAATATGTTTTGGCTAATAAAAACTCGGTGAAATTAAAAATATTACTTCAAATATTTTTCTTTTACATTTTACAAATTTAAATACAAGCTTAATGCTAGTATATCTTTTAACATGTGCCTATTTATCATATTTAAGCTTTCTTTGGCATTTTACACTTTCAGTATTAAACTTTTTCCTTTGCAACTTTTTGTTTGACTTAAGACGCCAATCCTTGATACACAGGTTGTGCATCTGTAATCACCAGGCGTCTTTGAACTATTACCCTGCTTTCTACAACTGTTGTGCATTGCTTCTGCAAACCGAAACCCTTCCTTTATGCTTGTGGATCTATCCAGTGCCACTTTTTGAAGAGCTTCATGTCGCGTTAGCATACATTAATATACCGTCAAAGTGAACGACCAGCGGCTCTCCTGCCTTCTGTTAGATCACCATACAGAATGTCTCGTGGAGTCTACCTGGTGGCATTCTACGAACGTGGCCAAGCCAGCCAAGGCGTCTGCTGCTGATAACAGAGCGGATGTCCTGGCATCCTGCCTCTTCGTAGCACTTCCTCATTGGTTATTTATTTTGCCTCCTTATTTTAAAGATCCGCCTTAGGCATCGGAGGTGGAAGATTTTAAACTTTAATTGGCGTATAATTCGTTTACAAGTAGGCTACTCACTAGAAAAGAGGTTCTCAACCTGGAGGTCTCGAACTGTTTTTCTCTTTTATTTTCATCTGGGGGGGGGGGGGCGATATAACGGAACATTAAATAAGAAAAAAAAGTGCAAATAAAAATTTATAACACTGTAACTCTTCAAATATTCATGAACTGGAAGCAACTCGCAGATGTGATTTAAAAAAAAATCAAATAAGTAATAGACATTACCACCATATTAATAATCCACAAAGATGGACGTGTCCTGCCAATCGTTTCTAGAATTCGAAACCTCCGTAGATTGTGTTCTACCCATAGACATAAATAAATATAGACTGGAAACAGGAAGTAAATTTATGTAACTTGAAAAAATGTATATCCATTGTATTCGGATTTCCGAAATCTGTCAATTTGCACGATCTTTAGTCTTAAAGATTAAACAAAACTACACTTCCTCCTTATTTACGCAGCATGGTGTGAAAGAAAAATGGTGTATCCAAATCCGCACTATTTTCATTCACAAAATGGCATAGATAGCATAAATAAATATACACTGGAAAAAAGAAATAAAGGATTCAGTCATTAACTTTGAATTAGTGAAACTAGGGATTTTTTCAGCAGAATGTTCAAATAAGCTAAAATTAAAAAAAAAACAGTTTCAGAACAAAAAATAAACATTATGATTAATTGACATTACAGTCACGCTAAGAGATAAAAAAAAAAACACAATAGTGAAAATATTGCAATACTTATATAGGTTATGGCTGAAATAGATATGAATACTTAACTTTTATACTGCTCATGCTGTATAGTACCATAGTACACTAATTTGCAAATCACAAATGTTCCCTTCATAAAAATATCTTATTGGCCAGTCTATACTTATTTATGTCTATGGTTCTACCCATAGACATATATAGACTGGAAAAAGGAAGTTACTTTATGTAACTTGAAAAAATGTATATCCATTGTATTCGGATTTCCGAAATCTGACAATTTGCACGATCTTTAGTCTTAAAGATTAAACAAAACTACACTTCCTCCTTATTTACGCAGCACGGTGTGAAAGAAAAATGGTGTATCCAAATCCGCACTATTTTCATTCACAAAATGGCATAGAGAGCATAAATAAATATACACTGGAAAAAAAGAAGTAAAGGATTCAGTCCTTAACTTTGAATTAGTGAAACTAGGGATTTTTTCAGCAGAATGTCCAAATAAGCTAAAATTAAAAAAAAAACAGTTTCAGAACAAAAAATAAACATTATGATTAATTGACATTACAGGCACGCTAAGAGATAAAAAAAAAACACAATAGTAAAAACATTGCAATACTTATATATATATAGGTTATGGCTGAAATAGATATGAATACTTAACTTTTATACTGCTCATGCTGTATAGTATAGTACACTAATTTGCAAATCACAAATGTTCCCTTCATAAAAATATCTTATTGGCCAGTCTATACTTATTTATGTCTATGGTTCTACCATTTACAGCCATATCTTTCAATGCTAAAAGATTGTATTCTATTTTTTCTTTTTAAAACAATAATTAATTACCAATAATTAATGTACTATTTAATTGAATTTTTTTATTGATTAATGTTTTGTTACGGACAATGACTAATTATGCAAAGTTACAACTTGATCCAAGAATGGCAAGTGCAAGAAAGTGTACAGAATTTGTAATAGACAGATGGAGCGCGTTGATGTAAGCTTTGTAAAAATAGATCTACCTAAAACTAATTATAGTTCAAAAGCATAAATCTTTGTTAAACTCAAAGAGAATAAAAAAAAAACGAAAAAAGAAATTTTGAAACTAAAAATGCTCAAAGAATCATTATAATAAAAGGAGTAAAGTAGGGTTACATACCCCAGCACACACATTGAGGCAGTGGAGTAGCTAGGGTGGGGGGAGGAGGGGGCGAATTTGAAAAGCCCCCGGGCCCCCAATTGAGAAGGGTCCCCAAATGAGTGTTTTTACATTAGAAATTAATAATTATACAAAAAGGGGCCCCCCAAAAGATCAAGCCCAAAGGACGCAAATTTTCTAGCTACGCCACTGCATTGAAGGACTGTAACTTAGATCTATTGACAGCAATGCAGTTTTTATATCTTTGTTAACGGTGTATGAAAACTAAAACTAGTTTGTTTTCGGCACATAAGACACAAAAGAGAGCAGTGAGATTCATAACAAAGGAATATTCACATTTGACTAGAGTAACACCTTTAGTAAAATCACTAAATTTAGAAAGCCTTCATGATAGAAGACTCAAAACCATAATCTTCAAATACAGTGATGCCAAAATACGGCCCGCGGGCGAGATCCGGCCCGCCGATACGTCAGCACAAAGTGCAGAAGATACCCCCCCCCCCATTTTGGCTTGATACCATAACATTTAATATTTGAGCGTTTACGAAACGGGGCAAGGAAAAGCCGAAGAAACTAAAAGTGAACTCTGAATTTATAATCTACTTGTTTGTGGAACATAATAAGACAAGGTATTTGTTTTATAAAGAAAATTAAGCCGTCGACAAAATCAACAACAACACAAAAAACGGCATTATATACCAAATATGGCGGCATTCTTGGTTTGAGCAGCCAATAATAGGCCTAATATTGGTAATTACGCATAGACTTACAGATTTGAGGATTGATGGGATTATTTACCTAAAAGAGAAAAGAAAATGAGTCGTTGGTAAAGCTAGCTAAAATGTTTTCACATTTTAAGTAGAGAAATGAAGCAGCTCTCGGACGAGTTAAAAACAAGATAAACTTCCACTATCCAATTAATTAATTTAAGTACTAGATCCACCAGTTTCTAATAAAATTGTTTCAGCTCAACTTTATTTCGTTTATGAACATTTTCAGTCATATGGCCCGCGACACGAGTGCCCGCAGGTAGAATTAGGTTGAGATGAGCATCATTTTCAAATACAAAAGCAAATTTTAAAAAAAATACCCAGAAAGACACAAAGATAAAGGCACATTTCCAGTTTCATATGCTAGGACAAATCAGTACAAATGCTCCTTCTTCCCAGTGCTATCGGAGCATGGAATGGATTGCCTGAGCCAGGCATGATTAAATGCATGATGCGTAGGACGTAATCATCTTCTTTTTTTTGAAGTAACGTCTTTATTTTATAAGATAAGACGATCAAATGTAGCCGTCTGTTTTGCGCACAGTATGGGCAGTGGTGGAATCAAATATCAAGACAAAGCTAGTCACGTCTTCTGGAAATCTAAACATGACAAATAGACAACATCACACCAATAGCGGCATTTTCTCTATGGAGGGCTGCTAAAAATAACGCTAAAAATAACGTGTGTATTTATATTTAACGAAACACAAAAACAGAAATAACATTAGATAGAAAAAAAAAAAAAAGAAAGGGAAAGCACATATAGAAAGGGGCAATAATTTATTTTCTGCTACCGGATGTATTTTTCCTCTTCGTCATAGTCTTTTAATAGATTTAAGATAAGACTGACGCAGATCATCGATGCATGCCTAGTCGTATGGACTGTGCATTGGACTGTCGTTCGGATGTTCTTAATGGTCCAAGGGTTCAAACCCTGCCCCTTGCCATCCACCGTCGTCCTGTTGGAGGTTTGGACTAGGAAGTAAATTATCTTCAATTCGAAAGGAGCATCCTAAACATGTGAAACATTTTACAAACATTTTTTTTTTACAAACAAGTTTTTTTAACTTGAGATTGTCTGGTGACCATCAACAATGGAAATCAGAAAACATTAATTCGTGTCTGTATTACCAAATATTCATTGGCTTTACGTCTGCAGATTAAAAATAAATCAAAAATTATTACTCATATATCAGTTCAATAATAAGCGATTAATTTGTCAAGAAATCCATTACACTCAAAGGAATCAGCACGGTATCAGCGATACCTTAGATCTAGTAGGCTAACCATGGAACAAACTAACATCTATCTTTATGTATTTGTCCTATTTCCAAAGTCTTTAAGGGAGAATACTCTACAATGATTACAATATTTTATTCTTATGGTGATTAGTTCCCTTTAAAGGTGTAGGCATACGAAAAAAGGTGAGTAAAAAAATAGATGTGGAATATATAAATGGTTTACAGTATTGGAGGAGGGGGAGAGAGACGCCGAACTAATACTTCCCTGCGTCTTTATTATCATCATTATCATCTTGGATGGACTGAATAACTAGTTCTTTTATTTTACTTTTGTTTTCTTATATTTTTAAAATTATATTGGGGGTTTTTGGGGCAGCTAACTTGTTGGGCCCAGGGGTGTTAGGGTTTCTGTAGGAGGAGTGGTAGGCTACCTCTGTCAACTGGACAGTCGGGTCATCTGAGCAGCACATTGACCTTGGTGTCCACTCAGAGCCCAGCTCTCACCTGTGGCTCCAAGCAGTTGTCTGCATGCGGCAACGGCCACACCCCGGCAAACCGTATCGACTGACGGGCCAAACCAGGTGAGGGTTAACCAGAGCTAGTATCTGGCGAAACCATGGTTTCTGTCCACCACCAGCATGTAAAGTCTAGCTGCGGCTGTATGGCGCTCAAGTCGAAATCGGAGTGCCAGGACCATCGGGCGTCACCTAGCAAACGCAGTGGAACGTTTTGGAGCACTGTGGGACACTGGTCATCCACTGCACCCAAAATCAGCTCCAGTTGTCTGGACTCTGTTCTGCCACTGGATCCAGCTGGCAAGAGGAGAGAGAATGAGGCTGATACAGCGCACATCTCCCTCACTTTAATAAATTTTCATCGCGCAAGCCACATTATTAGGGCTGATTATAACGTATGAAGCTTTGTAGAAAGTGGTCAGCATTCTCTGGCAAGTTTTGCTACTAGAAACGTTCATGTCACAGTCGTCTCATCGCGTTGGGTCATGTTCAGAGACCAAAACTAATTCGTTGACTTTGTTGATAGGTTGTAATATGCATCATTAATTTATAATTTATTACATATTTTGGTGAGAGCTGTCCCATTTTTACCAAGTGCATATCAACTCTGTCTGTCTGTCTGTCTGGTACAATTTGTGTACATGTAATTTCTTCCACATCCATTTTCGGGTCAAGTTAAAACTTAATACAATTATTTGTGGTACCTAACAAATCATGAATCAATTAGATAATTATTTATATTGTTTGGTATCAAAAGAAGAAAATTAATGCTACTCATTGTAACATATGGCTGTATTTGTGGAGTTATTTACCTTAATACTTTCAATATTTTTTATTCTTCCTAGTCTCACTCCTTAAATTTTGCATACTTATTAAAAGTCAATGACAATTAACGAATTCAAAATAAATGTATAAAATTAGTTAATCCATTAGTTTTAATTTGGCAGTGATTTTTGTAGTTATTCCCTTAGATAGGCCCTAGCTCTACATCATCTAGCCATTGTATTCATGGTCTGACTTTAAGTAGCCTTCTATGTGCAGAATGGACGGGCCTACCATTGAAAGAAGTTCTAAACAGGGCAAAGGATAGACAGGAATGGAGAAAGACGTAGGTGCCCCAACGGTCCACAGATTAAGGGATAGGTAACAGGTAACTATGTGCAAAGGCGATGCTTGACACGGTAAATGGGGTTTTCTCCAGTATTGAGCTAGTCAACTACCTACGTACTCTGGAAAGAAAAAAAAAACTTAGAACAATTCATGGTGCTATACAAGATGAAAGAAAACAGGGGACACTTACTAATCCGGAGAAATCCTCTAGAGGGAAGGAAATTGTTTGTAAAGAAGGACTGATTACATTAAGGGTCAGATTATATTGGGTCAGACTACATCGGGTCAGACTACGTTGGATCAGACTACGCCCAGTCAGACTATGTAGGGATCAGTTTACGTTGGTTCAGACTACGTTGGGCAGGCAATCTCGAAAGCATGCTTGAAAACTAGGTAAAAAAATAGTATACATACAAAACAAGGCAGGTGACTCAAAGGCTACCACAAAGGAAGTATGTGCACGTGTATGATTTTGTGCTAGTATATGATAATATGACATGTGACTTTATCTTGTTTAACATCAAAGCTAATCAAAAGATTATGTAGGTGTATACCACGAGCGTGGAGGCGAGGTGGCCTAGCGGTAAAGCACTTGGCTTCCGAACAGGGGTCCTGGGTTTGAATCCTAGTGAAGACTCGGTACCTGACATTAGTTGGGAAAAAGTATAGGCGGTTGGTGGTTGTGCTGGTCACACGACCCGCTCGTTCACCGTAAGCTAAGGAATCAGAGGACTTTTACACCCTCTGCCCTATAGATTACAAGGTCTGAAAGGGGAACTATACCACAAGTGTACCAGCTCTTCCATGTTAATCTAGCTGAAAATGAAACTCGATACAAATCAAACAAATGTTTTGGTGCAGTTTTAAGGACGTCGTCTGCCCGAGAGAATTGGTGAACCTTCATTTCCCGCGCTGTCAGAGCAACGTCACGACCATAAGTGGATGATGCTGGGGATATCGTATAAACTATGACATGGGTTTTAACGTAAGCAGCTTACTAGGTTTGTAGAGAAGAACTTAAAGCTGCATCGATTTAATATAAATTTAATACTTATTTTTTATCATAGATATCTAATGGAAATTATAATAAGTATTATTCATTTCTAATAAGTAAACAAACGTCGGGAACTAATGGATTTTTTGAACAGACACAAAATTTAATCCTGTTAATATTTTTAAAACTATGGATAAAGGCTAATTTTAGATTAGTCTATAATTCAGAGCGAAGGATTTCCTTTTTTTTTTTCCCTTCAATAGAACACTTTGCAAATTGAAATGTATTTACGGACTACTCCATTTATTACAGAGCTTATATCAACTCTGTGACGACTCTGTCCAATAGTGACCGAAATAAAAGAAGAACAGACTATGTTGGGCAGGTCACCTTGAAAGAATGTCAGATAACAGAGGGGCGAAAATCACAGGCAAAAACCAAAAGGCAGGCGATCCATAGGCAGACCCCGAATGCGATGGATTGATGATATGGAAGCAGATCTGCAACAGCTTGGGGTTAGGGCGTGGAGACGAAAGGCCCAGGATAGAAATGTGTGTTGAAGCAGGCCAGAGCCCTCCATGGGCTGTAGCGCCACCTGGATGTATGAAAAGATATCAACTCTGGCTGTCTATCTGATAAATAGTTTGTATACGTTATTTCTCCCACAACCAATCTCGGATAACATTTTGCAGAATTGTTCATTGTACTTGACAAAATAATGATCACAGTGGCGTAGCTAGGGTGGGGGGAGGAGGGCGAGATTTTGAAAATCCCCCGTGCCTCCACTTGAGAAGGGCCCCAAATCAGTGTTTTTTTTTATTATATATTACGAAACAATAGGGCCCCCCAAAGAGGTCAAGCTCCCAGGGCTCCCTAATGATGGCAGATTCCTAGCTACGCCCCTGAATGATCAATTAAAAAAAAACAATTAGTTAAGTGTATTAATATTAAAATTAAAGGTATTATTTTTTCCCTGGTATTAAACAATGGAAAGAAATTGTACTTGAATGTCGTGGTGGTATAAATTAAATAAGTCCCCCTTATATTTTGTGTAGAGAGTTAGGTCGTCGCTTAAAAGTTTGAAACTAGCAATAGATAACTATAAAATCTTCTACTTTCATAAGCACTGCGCCGGTGTAGCGGTTTGCACGGCAGTTAGAGTAGGCTTAAGTCCTCAAGTTAAAATTTAAGTCGTTAATCAGCATTATCATTGTTAAATGGTCCAGACAAGTGATAGGATTTTAAAGTATTGAGAAGGCTAAAAGCATAAACTTAATCTAAACTAAAACAGTAAAAATATTTATAATCACATATTTATTATTGTTAGTCTAGATCTATTACTAGACTCATCATCTCATCTCTGCCCGTGGTCCCTTCTGGGGCACAGGCCACTAACCAGCTTTCTTCTGTCGTCTCGGTTCTGGGCGAGTCTCTCCAACTGTCCCCACGTCTTGCCCATCTGCTTGGCATCTGCTTCCTAATCGCGGCGACATGTATTCCTGGGCCGTCCCATTTTCCTCTTTCCTTGGGGGATTCTAGGTTGCAGCTTGCATGTTTATGTTGGGTGGAGGATTGGGAAAGGTGTGACCTATCCATCTCCAGCGTCACTGACTAATCCAAACTAAATGATGCAATTACACTTGATATAAGCTTTGATTTTAATTTTTTTTTGTTTTGTTATTGTTTTTGAGTTCGGATTATTGGTGTTAATCCTGCGCGACGTATAAACATAGGCCTACGTTTCTTATCACGACTCACAGGACGCAACAATATGGCTGCCTGGTCGAGCGGTTTGCACGCTGGACTGTCGTTTGGATTTATCGATGGTCCCGGGTTCAAACCCTGCCCGCTCCCATCCCCCGTCGTCCTGCGGGAGGTTTGGACTAGGAAGTAACTATCTTCAACTCTGAAGGAAC
>JADKLZ010015636.1:0-12900 GCA_021533235.1 Biomphalaria straminea | reverse complement strand
AATGTTAAGCTTATCTGTTTCTATGGCTGACGGATAATGAAGAAGTTGTGTGGCCAGCACAACAACCAGTGTCCTTTACTTACCCAGCCTATGTTAGGTACCCATTAGAGTTGTGTGGCCAGCACAACAACCAGTGGCCTTTACTTACCCAGCCTACGTTAGGTACCTATTAGAGTTGTGTGGATTCAGGGACGTCCTAAAAATCCTGAAGTTCTAAATCCAGCCTTCACTGGAATTTGAACTTGAGACCCCTTAGTTTAGAAGATAAGCACTTAACCACTCGGCCACCAAGCTCCAGCCTTTCAACTTGGTGTGATGTGAACAGAGACTTGTTTATTTCTCTATAACATCTAAAGCCACTGTCTGTGTATACTTGTATTGAATGCATTTTACCCTGTGTTGACACTTTCTACTTGTAGGAAATGTTAAGCCTTTCATTATTAACAATAAGAAGTCAACAGTTGTTGAAATTCCAATGTGTGTATGATTCTTATTGTATTTCACATTGATAGTGTTTTGTTTTGTTGTTGTAGTTGAGCTTCACAACAGCCAGGTGGTGGTGAAAGGTTGTGAAACACCTGGCTACGTGATTGTTAGTGCCGCCAGGGCAAAGATCACCTCCTACACACACATGCCCATCTGGAGGAATGGTCAGCTGAGGTCAAAGTCCACCTGGAATGGGGATGTGGACTGCATGCAGGTAATGTCCGCTTTAGGTTGGTCATTAGTCCATTTGATGCATTTAGTAGGCTGTCAAATTTCACTTACACTAAAGTTAACTAGACACAGATTATGGATGTTTAAATACAGTCTAGCCTTCATGTGTGACTAAGATATTGAAACTGTAAGAAGGGGGTTTCTTGTCCTCTATGAGATGAGCCGTTGTTGTCTTATGACTTGAAAGACCATTACAATGCAATAGATTTTAAAAGACAGTGAATACATTTTTGCCACTGTATAATGTTTTATGGGGTAAGCAATGAACAAAGTTCTATGTTGTTGTTTTTTCTTTGTGGATTAAAAACTTTTATCGAGAATCCTTCGACTAGCATTGAAATGAGAAAATGGAAAAAAAAACAAACAGATAATCTTTTACCCAAATATTAAGTCAAGTAGCATTTCATAATCAATTCTAGATATGATCCAAATTGAGTCATTATGCAACTATACATTTGATATGTTGGATGGCTGCCTGGTCATGCAATATGTGCGCTGGACTGTCATTTGGTTGTTGATGGTCCCTGGTTCATACCCTGCCAACTGTCATCCCCTGTCAGTTTGGTTTGGTCTAGGATGTAGATTATCTTCAACTCTTGAATTAACATCTGGAACATCTAAAACATATACAAAACAAACACAAACATTGTAGGATTAATTCTATCCCATCAGTAAAATGTATACATTTACTATGCTTGTGGGTGTAAGCCTAATAGATATGGAACTATTAGCACAACTATTGGTTTAGTTAGTATTATACCATGACAGTAGAAGCGTCTTCAACTGTTTGCACAATTTTTGTTTTGTTTAGTACTATGCCACTGTGGATCCCAACAATAGCTATGAAAGGGACAACATTCCATGGCTGTCCAGGGAAAATGTCGAGGATAGAACCAACACTGACCTGACTGGCCTGCCTGAGATGATCAGCAGCGGTCAGTCTGTTGGCAGTGTGGTCAGCAGTGTGGTCACAGGAGTGAAGCCAACGTGTGAACAGGTGAGTGTCACTTGTTTTATAATGTATGCCATGACAAGATGCTACAGTCAAAGTTGTTGAATGTTTGTAAAGTCCCCTTTCAGACCTTGTGGTCTATAGGACAGATGATGTAAAGGTCATCTGATTCTGTGGCCTACGGTTAACAAGGGTGTCATGTAGCCAGCACACCTTTACTTTTCCCCAACTAATGTCAGGTACCCATTAGAGCTGGGTGGACTCAAAGGCACCCAAAGATCCCAAAATAAAAATCCCAGTCTTCACCAGGATTTGAACCGGGGCTTCCATCTCATAAGCCAAGCATTTTACCGCTCAGCCTCTGATGTTTAATGAGTATAAACTGCTTCAGTTGCCTAGGTTTGAACTACAATGGTATTGGAGGTACAACTTAAAAAAAAATAATGTTATGTAACAAGAAGTACTTTAAGTCAAGTACAACACATTAACAATTCAATTAACCAATATATTAGAGATATGTTACAATTAGGCCAAAGTTTTTAAGTCAAATAAAAGTCTGGAAAAACTTAACTGACACTTATTTTAAGCTGAGAAGAGTTTAGGTAAGGAAAGAAACACATGATGACTGATCAGCCAACCAATCAGTGTAAACAAATAGGCTAGTCCAAAAAGTGTGATACTTCTCACATTGAGGTCAGCAAAGAGTTTTGGGGATAGAATGTGTAATCAAGCTTAACCAGCGAATCTTCAGGTTAAAAAATAAATTTAGCTAACCTGAAAGAATGTTCAAAGAAAGGGTCAAGAGTTCATGTGGTTTCTGGAAACATCTTTTTAAAATACTTTAAAAGACCATGACACGTATCTGGGTCAGTCAATATAGTCTGTCGAGTTTCTTAATTGATTTTCTATAATACTCATTCTGTTTATTTTGCATTTAGTATTGTAATTTTAAATTCCTTGTTTGGATTTATTTCTATTCCATGGATTAGATTTAAAAGAATTAAACTTCAATCAACTTTGGTGTATAACTTAATGAATCTCAGTTCAAGTTGCAGATCTGTCAGAGCACTCTGAAGAAACCATGCCACTTCTAGTGCGCTGGTCACCTAATACTCACTTGTATTCTTTTCCCCTTGTTAGTAGCTGCCTGTCCCACTTGAAATTCATTCTCTAATTTACCTTGTAGCTTTGTGTTTATTCACAGAGTACCTCAGCAGACACAGTGCAGCTTCAGAGGATCATCTACAGGTGTAGCTGTAAGTTCTTCTATGCCAACTATGGAGATGTGGATCCTAACAGTCTGCCAGAAGTGCCACTGCCTGTAAGTTTATAGACATGTCATTCCATTCATCTGTTTAGACCTGTCATTCCATTCATCTCTTTAGACCTGTCATGCTTCCTTTTCTTTGGTTTAGAGATGAGATTGTGTTGAAATCAGATCAACAAAACAGCAGGAATGGTCACAGGCTGGTTCTTAAAGCCTTTGGTTGTTAGTTACGGAATGGAATTAGATTTAGGATTTAGGACCTACATGGTCAAAGATTTGAGAACTATTGTTACTCTCTTCACCTTCCCCTATCATAAGAGATGGATCAGTGGGGCACCACACAAGATTTGTTGACCATCTTTCTCCATTCCTCTCTGTCTTTTACCTTGGATAGAATATCTATCAATGGTAGGCCCCTCTATTCTTTACTGTTGTCTTCCCATCACTTTGTCTGCCTCTTCTTCTTTTCGCTGGTACTGTTCCCTGAAGGTAGGTACTTCAATAAACTGACCTAGATCCATTTTTTTTTCCTCCCCAAAAATGTCTGAAAAGTGTGTCAGCACATTTTAGCCTTTTTTAGGGGTGGTCATTTCCATCAAGGTTTTAGCAAATTGTGTTGGATTTCAGGACTAATTGTTATTACTTTTTGTAAACATAAGATATCAGAGATCATTTTTATTTGCTTTTGAAGCCAATCTGTTAAATTTTTCTTAACAAAAAATTATGTGAAAGTGGACCATTTTACAACTTTTTTCCTATTATGGTTACAACAATGCTGTTTGCTACAATAATTTATCATATTATGAAATGTGTATATTTCAAATTTCATTAAAGTCTCTTGGCGCACTTTAAAGATATTTGATATTAAAATTAACAAAGACAAAGAAGGGTAAAATTTTCTTTTTTAAATAAAATAAAAGTGTTAATGGTTACATCAATCTCACTAATTTTATTCAATTTAGCATGTTAATATATATCTGTGTGCTAAGTTTGAACTTTGTAGCTTGGTGCACTCTTTAGATATTAATGTTCAAAGTTGATGGTTAAAATCTATTTTTAGTAACAACCAACACTGTGATTTACTGGAAATGATCAATTTCTGTCTATCCCCCGACCTATTTTTAGAAGCACACATAGGATTTATTCATTTAGATTAATTTTTATAATGTTTAAATGCTAGATAATGGAGAGGAAATGTGTCTTTATTATAATGACTTTGTAATGTGCAAATTTTGAAGTAAAAATAAAAATATTTTAATAAATAAATAAATATTTTAGAATAATAATATTAAATTTGTATTTTCATATTTTAAGCTCTGCGAACCATCTTTTTTTTTTCCTTGTGTTTTTTTTCTATTTTTATACATGTAAATTAATAATTAATAAATGAGTATATTATATTTTTAAAATGATGAGCTTTTACTGTACAAAAATTGAAGTAAAAAAATCTTTTAATGACTCTAAAAAAATCGCAAGGTTTCTTTTTTATTTTATTGTCCAATGCAAGAAATTTTCCATTTACAATCTAATTTTCAAACCATTTAAATCTAAATTGAGGCATTTTAAAATGATTAATTGCCAGTGCTCTACAAAAAGGTTTAAACTGTTTTTTATGAATTTTTTTGAACGTATGCTCATTAAATTTAAGCTAATATTTTTCTGCGCAGTACTATTTTCATTTATAATTTCTACAAATTATCTATCTGATGCATATAAATAGCTATTTAAATATAGTAGAATTATAATTAAACAAAATAAAACACACTACAGATCTCTGATTTGTTTTTTGGTGATTCTTTGGCATATATGATGACATAATCACATATATATTTTATTTTTTGTCGAAGGCTTTTTTTTATGTATAAATTCAATTTTTTTCAAAGATTTTATTATTTGGTCTTATTTTTTACATTTATTTTAACAGAATACAGGTTAATAAAAAATACTGTGAAGTTTCAGCCCCATATCTTAAAGACTTTTTATGATACAGTTAATTAAAGTTCAACTGTCAGTTGTTTCGGTCACAGTTTTTTTTTCGCTTTACAAAGGCTAAAGAAGGCTAATTTTTGGCCACTAAAAATTTAATAACTTCCCTCATAATTAACTCAGCAATATAAAATTGGTATCATTGGAAAGCATTTCTCAAGCTCTATCTAACTATATAGGTCCCATTGCATTGTGATCATTTTGAAATTTTTATCGAAGTACCTACTGAAGGAAGGTCTTTGTAAGCCATGAAAATATTGTAATAGGGCCAGATTACTCTTTTATTTTTGTTAAAATATATAAAGTGGCTGCCGAAGCTACTTTCTGTTTAATATTTAAAGTATATTATTTAAACTTGTTCATTTTGTTCATATATAGACTCTTTGTGATTGAACTGCCATCATAGAGACTGTTGGACTAGATCATTTACAGGGATCACTTTGAGCCTTTGTTTATGTTATGAAAACCAATGTCTTGTCAATGAACTTGTTAAGAACCAATATATCAATGAGCTTGTTAATAGCAATAGTAATATATATACATACATATATATATATATTGTAACAAACTTTACTTATCAGGCCTTCTGTAAACACTGCTTCTCACAACAACAACACATCTAACTCAAGAACTTAACAACAAGAGCTTCAATAATACAGTGGCGGTTTAATAACAAACACATCAACCACAGCCAATACACACAATTGTCTACACTAATTACAAATGCTTAAGAACAATACAACTGCTTAACTAACACAAGTCTCTTTAAAATGCGTACATGCTACATTTTCGAAGCCTTATTCTAACACAGTCCTACTGCTTCTCCATCTATCTGCTGGACTGCCCGCTTGCTAACACATAGCCCTGGTCTGTTAAAAACTCTCTGTCATGCGCAGAGCACAGGTCACCCTAGGGACAGTCTTTGGTTGACCTGTGTGACTCGTCCTAAGCCTGTATCAGTGGGTCTAACACATACACACATTTTAGACCGCCACTGGAGATGTAACAATATATATATATGTGACTAATGTAGAGCTTGACTGTAAATGTTTGAGTGAAGTGTGAGCTAATGCCTTGCCTCTCTATCTAATGTAGAGTATGGCTGTAAATGTTTGAGTGAAGTGTGAACTAATGCCTTGCCTCTCTCTATCTCCAGCCAGCAGAAGACAGTGTGATGAGTGTTGAGGAAGGTGTGGATACATTTACATTGCTACATGAAAGTGTTTATGCCTACTCCAATCCTGTGAGTCTCATAGAGATATCATACATAGAGATCAGCTTATAGAAAGTTTATTTTATCCTAATAAATTACAGATGTTCCTCCTTAACAAAAGATAATTATGCCCTACAAGTATCCACGTCTAAATCTAGTTGTGCATGTTAAGTAGAGATTTAAACTCTGCTATGCAGCTAAGTCATTAGTTTTCCTGGCTGATTCAAGCAACCTGTTCCATTCTCTAGGTACTAGAAAAGAAGGAGCACTTGTGCACATTTTTCCTAGCATATGGAGTAAGAAATGTCCCTTTATCTTTGTCTGGGTATTTGATTAGGTTTTAGTGTTTTATGTATAATGCTACTTTACTTTTTGTTTTCTGCCCTAAAGTGTCTATACAAGATTTTACTAATGATGTTACTCTAGTCAAATGATTATATTCATTTTAAGTCTACCCTGCTGTGTGGGCTGTTATTCCAACCATAGTTAATGCCCAGACATTCATCTGATTTCTTTGAAGGCATCCATAGTAGAACTGAAGGGATTCCTATAACATTAACACTTTGCTCTATTTAGACCATTTAGTTTGTCTTTTAGTTCATCAAAGAATTAGAAAAGAAATGTAGACACACATTTTTCTCAGTTTCTAGATCAGGGGTCTCAAACTCATATCAGCATGTGGGCGGCACTGGAAAGTAATAACCTGTCAGCGGGCCGCACCATGAAAAGAGAATGTTTTTTCATTAAATTTTACTAACACTACTGTCAATGCTGAAACATTAGTTACATTTAGTGTAGTTTATAACAAGCACATGCAGTTTAGTTTACTAAAATAAGTTGACGTTGTCTCTGTCACTAATAAAAAAGCAGAAACTGTAGTTTCAAAAAAAAAAATAATTAAAAAATGCAGATGTCTCGTCACTCATGTTTCTGTTCACTCAGCTGAGAGAGTTTGGCAGAGACCAGACCATCGACGTTAGGCCTGAAGTTGCGTCTAGTGGCACGCAAGGTTGCTCTCAGATACTCATCAGTCAGTCGTGATCGTAATGCTGTTTTGTTAACCTTCATTCTGGAGAAAAACTGTTCGCAAACGTATCTACTCCCAAACATCGCTAGAATTCTAGCAGCTGCACAGAAAAATTTTGTAAAACCTCTCTGGAAAGAAACTGTTAGAAATTTTGTTCAACCGTTATGCTATGTAGAAAAGAGAAATGAGCCAGGTTTCCATCTGCCAGATGAGTGGCCCACAAAGTCAGCTTGCATCTGAATGATTTGATGCTGTCAAACATCACGGTAATCAGATGCTTTGTGCCCTGTACTTGTGAATTGAGTGCATTGAGATGTTGCGTGATGTCAGTAAAAGAGCGAGATCTGTCAAAAATATTGTCTCACTGAGCTGTGGTTTGTCTCTGTATTTCATTGCCATGAACAATGCTATTTCCCGTTTCAGTTCAAAAAATCTCTGCAGCACTTTTCCACGACTCAACCATCTGACTTCCGTATGATACAGCGACTCTCCGTATCCCGTTTCTAAATCAGCTAGAAATGACACAAACTGTCTGTGATTGAGACCCCGTGCACTTACGATGTTCATCGTCTTCACGACAACATCAATCACTTTCTTCATTTGTAGACTTTTGCCACAGAGTGCTTCTTGGTGCAGAATGCAGTGTATGGCTGCTTAAGGTGCAACGGTTAGAATCAGGCTACCGTTCACCCAGCTTCTGCTAAAAGCCTAAGCGGTCGGTAGGCAACAGTGACACCTCATTTTCTGATTGGTGCAGTTGTAAATCATTTCACGGCTTATATGTGGTCATTGTAAATTTTATCTAATTGGTTATTGTAAATTTTATCTATTTTTTTTTTAAATTCGCGGACGTCGTCGCGGGCCGCACAAAATAGCTTCGCGGGCCGCATGTGGCCCGCGGGCCGCGTGTTTGAGACCCCTGTTCTAGATTGTGTTTTTCTTTCATGTTTTGTTTATTTCTCCAAATGGTTTTGTCTTCAAATCCTGACACACTGTTATTAGAGGGATAGGTTTTATTAAGTTTTTTATCTTGATTTTTCTGACAGGCCTGACTTGTAGTTTTAGTTCTTCTTCAGTAATGTGGCTGTGACTGTCTGTGCTGGTAGATCTTGTAATAATATTTTTTCTTCTCTTCTAGTTGCAGTTCTCTGTCATCATGGACATAGTCAACAACTTACTACTCTATGTGGAACCCAAGAAAAAGGTGATGAGTTTAACCTAGAAATAAAGAATGTAAAGAAGATAGTCATGTAGAAAAGTATGGTGGTCCATTAGGCTTTGGTGAAGTTACTGTGCTGGTTGTTAAATAAAACAAATGGTAGAAAAACATTTTTAAAAAGTCAAGTTGTTTGGTTACAAATAAGTTTAGTTTTTATAACTTGAGTTTCAATCCTATTTAGACAGCACCTTTTAAACAGAATACAAATAGAATTATTGAATTTGAATCGAATTAGTTACCTTTTTTTTATATGTCAAATAGTTTTCCTTAGAAGTAGATAAATAGAATTAGAATCTGGTTTATTTAGTTTTAAACTAACTGCTTTCATAAAACACTAGACAATTTTGTATTAGCAAATATTTTTTTTTTGTGGTGTTAGTTTAGTGGTGGCAAGGTATAGCTAAATTTAGCAAAGTGATGATAGCATATCTTAGTATTTTAGCTAATTGCGAATAGTAGTAAAGTGATGACATTATTTAGCTAATTACAGAGAAGCACAGTTTCGGCATAATGTAGTAAATGGAAGATAATGTAGCTAAATGATGACATAATGTAGCAAATTGAAGATAATTTAGCTTATTGATGACATAATTTTGCTAATAGCAGAGAAGCTCAGTTTTGACATAATGTAGCAAATGGAAGATAATGTAGCTAAACGATGACATAATTTTGCTAATAGCTGAGAAAATGTAATGTAGCCAAGTGAAAGCAATACTCCTTAGTGATGACATAATGTAGCTAATTGCTGCTAAAATGTAGCTAAGTGATAAAGTTTTTTTTAGTTATGATCTAATGAAGTTGGTGATGACAATACATCTTAGTGATGACACAATGTAGCTAACTGATGTTTGTTTACAGGCAGCTAGTGACCGACTTCAAAACATGAGGTTTAAGCTCCAACTCAATAGAGATGAAGATCAGAAAACTCCCATCTTACAGTTACAAGAAATTGTCAGGTAGGATACATAGTTTTGTTTAATACGATTGGGTAGGGGGGATTACATAACATTTTTTTTTTAATTGTTGATGTGTTCCTAACACTAAATACATTTCTTGTAGAGTATTTCCTGAGTGGTACTTTGTTTTAAGATGCATGCTAAATATATTATTTAGAATGAGTTTTAGCTGCTTTAATGTCTGTTTAATATTTTTCTACAACATTCATCACTTCTAGTTGGCATTAAATGTTTGTCTGAGATATACAACATGAGCATTATATGCCTAAATAATATATATCTATATATATATATATATAGGCCTATATTGTTTGTCCATACAATGTAATGTGTTTGACTTCACAGAGAGAAGGTTGAGGAATTAAGAATGCTGGAAAAAGAATATTATCTGGCCAAAACAAAAGATGATGAAGAAAGGTTTGCCTATTCTTTTAATGTGTTTTTATTACTGAATGAATTAATGACATTCTAGTGACTATTCTAGTGACTATTCTAGTAGCTATTCTAGTGACTATTCTAGTAACTATTCTAGTGACTATTCTAGTGACTATTCTAGTAACTATTCTAGTGATATTCTAGTGACTATTTTAGTGATATTCTAGTGATATTCTAGTAACTATTCTAGTAACTATTCTAGTAACTATTCTAGTGACTATTCTAGTGATATTCTAGTGACTATTCTAGTGACTATTATAGTAACTCTATTTCTATATCATTAACATATTTCCAGAAAAGAACTACATTTCATTGTAACATTTGAATTTGTTTTCAGAATGGAACTTTTAGAGAAGGAGATGGATGAGCTAAAAAACTGGATTGGTTTAAAGAATGAAGAGCTTGGCATGAGAATCAGGTTAGTGATATTTCAGTTCAGTTTGATGGGTGTGTCACTCTTGAGATTATTGCCAGATTGGACAAATACATGATTGGAAAAAAACTACAGTTAAAAAAAATAGTTAAATGCAGAAGGAAAACTCTGAATTCAAACCCCTGAAGCCTTGCAGTTATAGCCAAACATGGGAAAGGCTTTGAGAGTCAACAATGGGGAAAAATCAGGATCCGGCGACCCACAGGCAGTTTGAAGCACACAGTGCTACACCCTGTTGGAACCTCCTTTGGCTAGATCGGCTCCTTGGAGAAGGTAACTGCTCTGTGAGCATCATCGTTCTAACCATATCTAATGCCCAGGCATTCATCTCATTTCTACAAGATGATTCATAGTCACTTTGGGGCTGAAGGTGGCCATAGAAATACAGACAGATATTTGTACTAAAACAAGTATTAAACAATGCTAATAGACTATTATTTTCTTGTACAAGAATGAAATGCATAAAGTTTAGATCCTTTTTTATGCACTCATTACATCATAATCTTTAAGCATTGAAGGATGAGTCAAACTTGTAATTCCATAAAACACAGTGAAAATAACTTGCACTCTTCTACTGGGGCATCTGCTTTTGTCTTGTTGCACTTCCTCTCGTTGTATGTTGTTATTTCTTCTTGGTTTCTGTTTAGTTGAAATGTGTTATTTGTTATTTGTTCTTCCAGTTGTTACAATGAGAGTCAGCTGCAAGTCAAAGCTCAAATGAAAATGGAGAAAGGTAAGAACTAACGTTACTGAGTCATTTTCAGAAATCAGGATGAAAGTGTTGTAATTCTACATAAGGTTATGTCTTAGAAGAAATTTCATAGATAAATAAGAAGTTCAACAAAGATTGTTCTCCCTTATAATATACCTTGGTAAAAAAACTTTTTAAAAAAGTTATTGTTATTTTTCTTAATTCACATATTTTAAAAAATATGAATTTCAAAGATCTATTTGTATTCATTTATGAGCTCTCTATCTGGACCTAGCCCACAGCTTGATGTTATAAATAAACCAATGTAATTGAAAGTATCTATGTAGTCATGTGTTTGTAATAAAGATATTCGAATTTTTTTAAAAAAAAAAAATTAAAAATGTTTTAATTCATCTTAGCTATTACACGTACATTTGTATTTCATTATCTTGACCTTTTTAAAAAATTATATTATACATTTACAGTGGGGTAGAGGTTAAAAGTTTTGCAATTCATTCATTGTACATAACTTAATTTTAAAAAGACACCTTAAAGCAGTGTTACCCAAACTGTGTTCCATGGAACTCTTGTGATCTGCAAGGCCTTAATAGGTGTTCCATAAATTACTGGAAGAATTAACTAATCGGCCACTATGGGACTTAACTCTTTCTCTCCTAACTGACGATACCAACGTTGAATCCATCAGGATGTGGTGAATAATTACGGAGAGAAAGAGTTAAAATTAAGCAAAGTGTTGTGCTAAATACTTAGAATGTGCATAGTGTTCTGTTAAGGAAAAAGTCTTCAGAGTATTAAATGAAATTGTAAACAAGTATGTGTTACATGTTACAATCGTAATGGTATATTTTTAATGTTACATTTATAGAGTTCTATTCATAATGATACAATTGTGTTTGCTCTAAATTGTAGCCCAGCATGCACAAGTTGTTAAAAGGAATGAAGTTTGTTTCAAGTATGCAAAGTGGCGCATGACAGAAAGAGATGGACACTGCGGTATAGCTGAGCTGGAGCTTCGTAACTTTGTGTAAATATTGTTCTTTTCTTATGTTGATTAACTTATTTACTTTGAATAGCCTGTTAAATGATAATAATGATTATTATCCTTGAGGTAATGTCTCCTTTATTTATTCCACATAGATATACATAACATGCTCATAAAATTAAGTTCTTAGCATAGCTTCATGCAAAAGTTTACTTCAGAAAGTTGAATTTTATTCAATGATTTTATTGCTTAGGGAACAAAGGAGTTTTTGTTTTACTCCAGTAGGTGTCCAAGTGCCGTCTGTTTATTGCCAATGATAAGCTGAATCGTTTTGTTAACCTACTTTTATAGAAAAGTATAAACTTACCTGGCCACACTTCCTGTCATTTAGGTACACTAAAGTCAATAGAGATGATGACACCTGGACACACCAGCTGGAGCTGACCTGGGTCAAAGTGGAGAATTTATTAACGGACAACTTTTACCAGGTCAGTTTTAGGTTAATGAACAATAAAGTTTATTTTTGTGGAACATGACAAACAAGCTGAACCTCTTGGTCAGTCGGCTAAAAGATGTTTTTCCAGGAACTTTATTATAATAGAGACCATTGCAGAATTTAATAGAAGAGGAGAGAGATTTTAGGTTTTTGTTGACAATTGTCTTACAGCAAGTTTAAGCTTTATTGTAAGTGTCATTTTAAAGGGAAATTCCAATGGTTTTTCAAATTTGAAATAATAACATATTCAATTTCTGCATAAAAATTTGTAACAGTAAATATACTGTTTTTTTTTTTGTCTTAATTTGTTGTTGTGAAACAATGATATTTAAGAAATTAGTAAATTCTTCCCATCCTTAAAAAAAAAAAAAAGATTTTTATTGGATTTTTGCTTCTAGGGTATGCTTATATATCTGGGAAGCGTGGTCGAGAGGCCAAGTGCGCTAGAACTTGGCTTGGCTTGGCTACCTAGAAGGGGCTCGAGGTTCGATACCCGATTCAGAAT
>JADKLZ010015620.1:0-11015 GCA_021533235.1 Biomphalaria straminea | reverse complement strand
ATCCGCCTATTCGCAAGATGTTTTGGATGTTCCTTCTAAGTCCCTGGCTGAATTCCAGTATGCTCCCATCCTTAAACTATCGCAATATTTCTGAAAGAACAGTAAAGGTTAAATCATATTTTCAAAAGCCTTTAGTGTTTTTTTCTAACCGTGACGGACAGACCAACCAACAGACAAAACGCACAAAAATATGTTAGTTACATCATAATGGGTGTATTAAACAATTTTATTTTTAAAAATCTGATTTTTTTTAAAATTTAAGAAATTAGTTTAGAATCATGTCATTTCCGGGCTTTACGCTAGTACACGAAAGCCGCTGCTTAAAAATCATTTTAAAAAATGTGCGTGAACTCTATATGCCTTACGTATTCCTTATAGTAACATTTCCTCCCTTACATTTACGTAATTATTTTAGAATTGGTGTTTTGTTATTAAAAAATCGCTTGCATAATTAATTTTATAAATTAAACGGTTTGCTTTTAGAAAACTAAAAGTAGCTGTTGCACCTAAACTTTTCAAGCCGCATTTAATGGTGAAATAATATTTTTCGTATCTCTTCTAGTTTTGGCGCTCTGAGTCTGACAGACGGACAGACGGACAGACAGACAGAAAGTCATTTTAAAAAATGTGCGTGATATCTACATGCCAAGAGCATTTCATATAGTAACATTTCCTCCCTTAGATTTACGTAATTGCTTCACAATTGGTGTTTTATTATTAAAAAATCACTTGCAAAATAATTTTTATAAATTAAACGGTTTGCTTTTAGAAAACTAAAAGTAGCCGTTGCACCTAAACTTTTCAAGCCACATTTAATGGTGAAAAAATATTTTTCGTATCTCTTCTAGTTTCGGCGCCCTGAGTGTGACAGACGGACAGACGGACAGACGGACAGACGGACAGACGGACAGACGGACAGACGGACAGACGGACAGACGGACAGACGGACATTTTGCACAAACCTAATAGCGGCTTTTTCCCCTTACGGGGGCCGCTAAAAATGTGCGTGATATCTATATGTCAAAAGCATTTCTTATAGTAACATTTCCTCCCTTACATTTACGTAATTGTTTTAAAATTGGTGTTTTGTTATTAAAAAATCGCTTGCATAATTAATTTTAATGTTTGCTTTTAGAAAACTAAAAGTAGCCGTTGCACCTAAACTTTTCAAGCCGCATTTAATGGTGAAATAATATTTTTCTTATCTCTTCTAGTTTTGGCGCTCTGAGTCTGACAGACAGACAGACGGACAGACAGACAGAAAGTCATTTTAAAAAATGTGCGTGATATCTACATGCCGAGAGCATTTTTTCTAGTAACATTTCCTCCCTTACATTTTCCTAATTGCTTCACAATTGGTGTTTTATTATTAAAAAAATCGCTTGCATAATAATTTTTATAAATTAAACGGTTTGCTTTTAGAAAACTAAAAGTAGCCGTTGCACCTAAACTTTTCAAGCCGCATTTAATGGTGAAAAAATATTTTTCGTATCTCTTCTAGTTTTGGCGCCCTGAGTGTGACAGACGGACATTTTGCACAAACCTAATAGCGGCTTTTTCCCCTTACGGTGGCCGCTATAAAGGATTTATAGAAATAGTAAGGTTACAATGACAGTTTGTGTGTGTCACGGATGAATGTGTGTATGAATGTATAATCTATTTTTACATATGCGCGAATGACCGGAAGTGTGTTAGTTGTGGGAGAGAGTCCAGCTTGTGAGATGCCGTAATGTTGAATAAAGTTTCTGTGTTAGTTTGATCTGGTGTTTTTGTTATTTCGAAAATCACAGCCCACCCAGGGACACCTAGACATAACACGTGCAATGGCGGGAAAAAAACCTAAGTCAATCAACTGAAACGAAACCAGGTCAAACACTGTTACAAAGCATTTTTTATTGTTTACATTTGAGACTACACATAAACAAGGATGGCAGACATAGTAACGCAGTTAATAGCTGCTGGTAAAGAAATGGGATTAACTGGAACAGCGTTACAAGAGTGGGTGAAAGAAAGAGAGCGAGATGAAAGAGCTAAAGAGAGAGAAGAAAAAGCTAAAGAGAGAGAGTCTCAAGAAAGGGCAAGAATTAAAGAGGCAGAAGCTAAAGGTAAAGAGAAAGAAGCTGATGTTAAAATACATAAATTGAGAGTTAAAGAATTGGAGCTGAGAGAGACGAAAGGAGAAATAAAAGAACAGATGAAACCCGTATGGAAACCTAAGTTGCCACCTTTCAATGAAAATGTAGATCAAATGGATGCATATTTGGCGAGATTTGAAGTGCATGCGCAAGCTACAGATATACCCAAAACTCAGTGGGGAAGTCATCTTTACACATTGTTACAGGGAAAGGCACTGCAAGCTTGTATCAACTTTTCTAAGAAAGATCTAGAAGAATACGACAAGGTGAAAGAAGTATTGATGAAAAGATACAACTTGACAGATGATGGGTATAGAGAGAAGTTCCATAAAGCTAAACTACTTACAGCGTTTAGTAGTCCTTTTGGTCTGTTTCAGTTTAATGTCATGAGTTTCGGACTTGTCAACGCACCAGCAACGTTCAGCAGGATGATGAGAAAGGTGTTGTCTAATCTACCCCATGTATTGTGCTACCAAGACGACATCTGCATTCATGACATTACTTGGTCAGATCACCTACAACATCTAGAAATGGTTCTGGAAACATTGAAAAGAAACGGTTTAACAGTGAGACCATCCAAAGTGGAGATTGGTCGCAAGAACATTTCCTTTGTAGGTTATGAAATTGGGGGACACTCAATGAAACCACAACCGGAACAACAACAACGGATTATGAATCTTCGTCAGCCAACAACCAACAGACAGGTCCGTAGTTTGTTGGGACTCTGCAACTTCTATCGACGGTTCATAGCAAATTTTGCAGAGATGACAGAGCCACTCACAAACCTGACCAAAAAGGGAGCACCCAATGTGATCAGATGGTCACATGACTGCGAAGTATCATTGAAGAGGATAAAGAAGGCATTTGCTGAGGAAACAATCCTTCGTCTACCTGACTGCAAGAAGGAGTTCATACTAGCTACTGATGCATCTGCTGTTGCTATCTGGGGATGCCTAGCTCAAGAAACCCAAGGCATTCTACATCCCGTGATGTGCATCAGTAGGAAACTGTCCTTAGCGGAACAACGTTACAGCACAGTTGAAAGGGAGTGCTTGGCAGTTGTTTGGGCGGTAACCAAGTTGGCCAGATACCTATTAGGCTGAAGGTTCGTACTTCGCACAGATCACGCACCCTTACGCTGTTTAAACACACGTAAGTCGGTGAATTGAAGGGTAACTCACTGGGCCCTGATGCTTCAGGACTTTCAATTCGAAGTTCAGCATATTCCAGGCAAAGGAAACGTCGTAGCGGACATTCTGTCACGCTTATCATAATTATAAGCCAAGTAGCTTCTTACAAACAGTTTTTGCTTGATGTAAGACTGTGTGTCTTCATCAACTAAGACCTTGTCTTCATGAACTAAGACTGTGTGTCTTCATGAACTAAGACTGTGTGTCTTTATGAACTAAGACTGTGTGTCTTTATCAACTAAGACTTTGTGTCTTCATCAACTAAGACCGTGTGTCTTATTACCTAAGACTGTGTGTCTTTATCAACTAAGACTGTGTGTCTTCATCAACTAAGACCGTGTGTCTTATTACCTAAGACTGTGTGTCTTATCACCTAAGACTGTGTGTCTTCTATTAACACGGCGTTTCTTAAAAATAGACTGTGTGCCTATTAAATTGAAGCCTGTGTTGCATATTCAGAGCCTTTGTGGCCTATCGAAGAACATTTTTGTTGGAATTTGTTTTGATGTTTTATATATGTTTTATAATCGTGTCATTTAGATATCTTTGTAAAAATTGATTATAATTTTAGGAGGGTCGAGATGTCACGGATGAATGTGTGTATGAATGTATAATCTACTTTTACATATGCGCGAATGACCGGAAGTGTGTTAGTTGTATTCATCAACACCTGCCTGAGGAAGATTCTTATGATCCGCTGGCCAGACAAGATCTCGAATGAGGAACTGTGGCAAAGAACAAAACAGCAGCCCATTGAAATAGATATCCTTCAGAGACGCTGGAGATGGATAGGTCACACCCTGCGCAAGCCGGCATCCAACATAACAAGGCAAGCCCTAACCTGGAACCCCCAAGGAAAGAGGAATAGAGGACGGCCCAGGAACACATGGCGCCGCGATCTGGAAACAGAAGCCAAGCAGATGGGCAAGACATGGGGACAGTTGGAGAGACTCGCCCAGAACCGACATCCTTGAAGAAAGCTGGTTGGTGGCCTATGCCCCAGTAGGGACCACAGGCTGAGATGAGATGAGATGAAGACGAGGCGCAATATGGGGAATATTAAATATTTTAACATACAAAAACAATAATTAATAAGTTTATTGAACTCTTTAATTCACTTCTATAATTTAAGGATTTACATCTATTATAAGAGTATCTAGACCATGTGCGTAGTCAGGGGGGTTGGGAGCTCTACCTCCCCCCCACACCCAAAAGGAAGGGCCCCCCCGGGGGGGGAATTTAGTGACTGATTTTCGCTTTGATTTCGTTTACAGTTTTTCATTTATTATAACACCTAGAATTAGAAAAGTGGAATAATTTTTATTTTGTTTTCATTACTCTTAATAACTGACATTTTTTTATGGGTGGAAAGACATGCTCCAATTTGATTTTCATTTTTGTAATTCCTCTAATTCTTTTTGTAAAATTTATGTATCTTGAGTTGTTTTTTTACTGTTCTTTATATAATGCAATCATCTGCGAATAGTCTGACTTTTGTTCCAAACTAATGCAGTTTGGTAAATTATTTACGTAAATTAAAATAGTAGTGGGCCTTAGACTTTTCCTCGAGGTACAGTTTGTTCTCTCCCTATCAGGAAGTAATAATCCAATGAATCAATGGACCATCAATGCCAAATTGTTTTCATTTTTTAACCAAATTATTTTGGTAAAGTTTGTCAAAAGCCTTGGGAAAATCTAGTAAGATAGCATCTATTTCCTCACTATCATTTATACCACGAGTGGGCAAATTACGCCCCGTGGGCCACATGCGGCCCGCCGAAGTGTTTTATGCGGCCCGCGTAAACCTAAATAAATCAATTGTGCCCACACATTACACATATGAAAATGCAAATATATTAAACATAAATAATTGTAAATAAAAGAGATTATTGAAACTTTTGATTCTTATCACTTATAATGAAGAGCTAAAGAAACATTGTCTCTAAACGTAATTCTAAAAAGTGTAAAGTAAACGAAAATTTTATTTAATAGCAATATTTCGATAAATTCAGCAAAAGACAGAAGTCGTAAGTCCAGGCCAGTATTTATTAAATTATATAAAGAACTGGGTTGAAAGAGTTTAGTTGGCTTGTACAAGATGGCAAGGGTAACAACGGTTGGAGCTTTGAAAGAGAAAAACAACCTTTTTAAAAAAATAAAGAAAATATTCCGATTATAAACTAGTAACTGGAAAGTTTACAAAAAACTACATTGAATTACATTATTTTATAGGCAACACAAACAAAGCTTAGTTATGTGAAGGTACATAATTGTAAAGGTCTCTCTTATTCTCTGTAGTATAGAAAAGGAATAGCGAAACTTGTACTTAATGTTATTGTTCAAAGTTTACTAGGTCTTTAATAAATGCATTCCCCCCTTTTTTTTTTTTATTTTTCTTTTTTATTCGGGGCCACCAACATCACTTCGCCTATGGCCTCCAATTATCCAAGGCCGGCCCACAACTAGCAGTTCCGAAAAGTACGTGAATATTTGAATTTAAAGCATTCTGATGTTTGTTAAAAAATCGCTTGCCAATTATTAGATCAATATTGTTACGACCTCGCCATTGCGCATCGCAAGTCTGGCTAGTGCACCTCAAGTCTGGCTAGCGCACCTCTAGTGAACGGACTATAACAAGATGTTTACAAGAGAGTAACGATTTCCGCCTAAGGCTAGGAGTGGAAATAGAGACACTGTAGTTGAATGAAGATGTTATTTGTGTACTTGTGATGTCTTATCAATAAATATATGTCTCGTTGAGCTGGCCTTGTCTCTTATATTATTACAATATGGAACCTCAAGGAAGAAATTATTAGGTTTCTTGATGGACATTGACGGTGACCTTACCTAAAACTTCTAATGAAGAGTTTAAGACAGGCTTCATGTTTATTATCGAGAGAGTAGAGATCCATTGCTTGTACATGAAATGTATGTGAATCCTAGATCTTTTCAAACAAAACTATTCCATTTCTTGAGGCCAGCAAGAAAAAAAAATGCTGTTCTTTTGTTTTAAAATTATCAAGTGTTAGAACAGGTCGATGCTGATAAGCTGAATGAAGGTAATTTGACAGTAGTCACAAGAAAAACAACTAGTAAGCTATTTCCAAGGTTCTAAAACATTATGCACGAGAGTAAACAGTTATATACTTCATATTAAGGACCACTATACATTCCTGGTGAAATGTTGGATGTAAATGGACAGCAATTAAATTAAAAAAAAAACATTTATAAAATTAGTTCAAGAAATACCTAACTTTTGTTGAATCCTTATGTATATATATGCGGCCCGCCTAGTCCCGAAATTTTATTAATGCGGCCCTCGGTTGAAAAAGGTCACCCACCCCTGACCCCTGATTTAGACCTTTTGAAAAATCATCAATTTGTCCTATTAGCTGTGTTTTACTTGATCTATATTTGCTAAAGCCATGTTGGCATGAAGTAGGGAATTATGTTTGTCTAAGTGAGTTGTAATGTTGCTACATATTATGCGTTCTAGGATTTTACATGTGAAGCTGGTAAGTGGTATTGCTCTGTAGAATCCAGAGTCAGATTTTTCTCCTTTTTTTTAAATAGGAGGGGGGGCTGACGTAAGCTTCTTTCGAGACCCTTGGTATTCTGCCCTTCCTAAGTGTCTGAAAAGGGTGACCCGTCAAAATAACGCGGACAAAATAGCGCCGACAAAATAGCGCGGACCAAATAGCGCCGACAAAATAGCGCGAAATTTCCCGACAAAATAGCGCAAGACAAAATAGCGCAGACTTATATACGATGTGTATAAGATTATCGGATTATTAATAATTTAATGTCCTGGGCAGCATTATTGTTGATGTCACTATTTTTTATATATTTAAAGATCTGATGCCATATTGGCAGATAACGAGAGTACTTTAAATTTTATATCATTCCCCTTTACAACTTTTGATGTAAATGCATAACTTGCTAAAAACGCGATTTTGAAATGTGGTGACCCGACAAAATAGGAAAGGAAAATACGAAAGTGTGTTATACTATAATCTGAAAACTGCGGCATCTGTCTTTGATCTAAACTGGACGTCTTTTGCCGCAACATTGGTAAATGCTGGAGCTAAGACTAACTCTTGCTCCACAGAGTGTGATGTCAGAATTTGAGAAGGCAAGTCAAAATGCAGTTAGCACAGTATTCCCTGCGACCAGATTGTCGGTTCTCTATTCCATCTTGGACAAAGTCTTAGGCGTAAAGTACAAGATGAAAATCTTGTGCTACTTACCGGGAAGATAAAAATGTACGCATGTTTGTCAAGATGGTGTTAGCCCTAGCATTTGTTCCACCTGCCGATGTAAATAGTGCCTTGGAAGAATTAAATGAAGCTCGGCCAGATGTTGTAGGGAATTTTATGACTATTGTACCTCCAACTAAACAGACGATTTGAAGCTATGTTGCCAATGTACGGAAACAAGCCAGGGATGGAATATCTACGTGACTTTTCCTACAATTTAACATTGTTAAAGTTTGTGTCTGTGTGTGTGTGTAAATTTGACACGCATCTTTGCGTGTTTTCAAAGTACACTTTTATAATATAAATAAATGCTATATTTTGAAATTATTCATTTTACCTTATTATGATTTTTACATGTTTATCTAAAGTGTTTCATGCAAAATGACAGAAAAATTACGATAACATTAAACCAAAAAAAAAAAATTAGCTCTATTCTTATTCAACGATATTTAAAGTATTTTTTCAAAATGACTAAAATATGTTTTTTTCTGCGCTATTTTGTCGTCGCTATTTTGTCCGCGCTATTTTGTCGGTGCTATTTTGTCCGCGCTATTTTGTCCGCGCTATTTTGTCGGCGCTATTTTGTCCGCGCTATTTTGTCCGCGCTGTTTTGACGGGGTACCCTGAAAAGTATTTTGAACACTGTTGCTAGCTCATTGCTTAGTTGATCTAGCTGGAATACCATCAGGTCCAGATGCTTTATGTTGGCTAATAGCGTGGGAAGCGTGGTCGAGAGGCTAAGTGCGGCTTGAGCTTGGCTTGGCTTGGCTACCTAGAAGGGGGCTCGAGGTTCGACACCCGACTCTGGCAGAGTTGTGTTTACTGAGCGCCCAAAGGCATCACGGGAAATTAATTCCTAGATACCCCCCCCCCACCGGTCCACAAATGAGATTGGACCAAAGCGCTCTGAGCATGCTATAAGCATGAAAGTAGCGCTATATAAAAGCTATAATAATAATAATAATAGGTTTTGGATTTCCTGTTCTTGTACTTCTGTTTCTCCTATGTTGTCTACTTGGTTCAAATTAAGTAATATGCCTTTGTCTCCTGCGGCTGCGAATGCTGATGCAAACTATTTGTTTAGGATACATTAGTTTCTTATCTTTTTATGTGCTAAATTGTCTTCTTCTTTTAATGGCGCTATGCCCGTTGTTTCCATTTTCTTAGACCTAAAGTATGACCACATGTTTTTGTTGTTGTTGTTTTTTTTTTTTAGATATTTCATTGAATTGGTATTCACTCTGCAGCTGTCTGCTTACTTTTTGGGTCAGGTGTTTAATTTGTATGTACTTTGTATAAACTCTATCTGCCTTAGCTTCCTTAAATTTACTGTATAGGTTTTTCTTCTGTTTACATATCTTCTTTAATCTATTATTAAACCAGCATTTATTTATTTTGTTTATGTTATCTCTTATACTTGACACCACAAAAAAACTATAGAAATAATTAATAAATTAGATAATTCACTATTGGAAATTAACTATTTTGTTGGGTATCTCAAGCAAGGGAAAGAAAACGTACTTAACATATGAGGGTATACTTTGAATACGTCCTCTTCAGCCTTGAGGACTCTTGAGCCCTAAGTGAAATTTGTTTTATGTATTTAAAAAAAAACGATCACGTGATTCATAGGTAAAGCCATAGGAATTCGGGGTTAAGACTGTTCTTAGTGGCCCACGAAAGGAGAAATGACATTATTATCTTTTTTTTTTTAATTTCTATCCGTCTGTTCGTCCGTCCGTCTTGTTTAGATCTTGTAAACTAGAAAAGATAGTAAAAAATCTGACACAATATTATTTTAGTTTTGATGCAATGGCTTATTCTTTTCTGAAATCGAAAAATCTAATTTTTAAATCACTTAAGCAAGCAGTTTTTCATAAAAATACACAATTTTTATAACTATTCACCATTAATAGTATCAAACACGGAATGCTCTTCTCTTCTCTGTCATTTGTCTTTCATAGAATTTAATTCTGATATTATTTCTGAAAATATTGAATTCTGCCTTTTTACTTGCCCGGGTGGACCACTTCGGAGCCGATTTTGTGTTTCCATACATACTGTTTTAGTAACTTTGTTTTTTTATTCTTTATATTGTAGGTTATATTTTAATGTTAAGTCATCACTAGCCTGAGCAAAGCCAAGAGGGGTTTTGATTTTAAATTACCCATCCAGATAGTTTTGAGGTTAAACCCCACTCTTCAATAAATAAAAAAATAAAGCAACCCACAGTCACCAAATTCGAGGCCTAAGAAGGCTTTGTGTTAAACAACCCCCTTCAGATTTTTTTGAATTTACCACCATTTTCAGATGGTTTTTAGTTTAACACTCCCCTCCAATGATTTTGAATGATTTTAATTCCCCCCCCCTTCTCAACCCTTTTCTGTTGGTTTTACGTTTATATGATGGTTACGTTTAGGATGGTTATATAAAAAAAAAATTAAATATGTTAAGACAGAACTACTTCCAATTAGTTTGTTCACAATGTTTAGTCTTCATTTAGCAATCATGGTATGCATTATTATTATAGCTTTTTTTATTATTATAGTTTTTATATAGCACTACTTTCATGCTTATAGCATGCTCAGAGCGCTTTGGTCCAATCTCATTTGTGGACCAGTGGGGGGAAGGGGTATCTAGGAGTTGGTTTCCCGTGCTGCCTTTGGGCGCTCAGTAAACACAACTCTGCCCGAGTATCAAACCTCGAGCCCCCTTCTAGGTAGCCAAGCAAGCCAAGCTCAAGCCGCACTTAGCCTCTCGACCACGCTTCCCACCATTGATTTTAGAGATTTAGTTCAGCCCGTACTAGTTGCAACAAGCAATAAAGCTTATGTTGACATTCTAATTAACCAGTTCAGAATATTTAATTTGATCTCAAAATGTTGACAGCTGCAGCTCACTATAAGTTGTATTAATAAAAAAAAACTTATTTGACAGAATCCAGAGAGTGGTTAACAAAAGGGAAGTACATAGATCTACTTTTCCGGACTCTTTGTGTTGTCCTCTTATCTGTATGTATTACATTATGCTCTTTGTTGTTGTTTTTTTTTGCATGGTATGCTATATAATAAGAAGATTAATAAGGAATGCACTATTTCTAGTGGCTACACAGCCCTACATAATTTGCCAAATCCAGGGCAAGCAATCTAGCGATTAAGATTTTATTTTTTTCTTTCTGGCAGCGTATTTACTTTTGACAACAGGTAAGTATTTAGCGACCTTTGTGAGCGACCTCTATCTGTCACGTTCTGAGGCCGTATGCGTCCATGTGCTTTCTTCAATGTCAGCAAAGGAAATTTGGCGCCTATGCTGGTCTTTGTGATCTTGAAAGCGCTACGGTAGGGCGCCTCTGTTACATCGACCACATTTAAGCTCCCTTAAAAAAGACTGCCTTTGGTTAACGTTTCTCTCCCGTGTGGGATACGGACCCTGCC
>JADKLZ010015607.1:4156-14821 GCA_021533235.1 Biomphalaria straminea | reverse complement strand
GAAAACGATGAACAATGACGTTTTTAAATAAAAGTGTTAATGAAACAGGGGCGTAGCTAGGGGTTCGGGGGCCCGGGGGGACCGACCTCTTTGGGGGCCCCTTGCATTTTGACTTTCGATATATGACATGATATAATGTTCACAAAAATATATATGACCAAGATCAAATTGATTCAGTATATCAGTAAATTTGACCAAAACAATTAAGACTCTTTTAATGAATAATACCGTTGTTTATTAGCAAAATAATGCACAAGTGATAAATCTCGATTCATATCGCTTCATGTGGTGCATTCTGTTCAGCAAGGACATCTATAACATCATCTACATCAGGGGTGGGCAACCTTTTTCAACCGATGGCCGCATTTATACAATTTGGGGATTAGGCGGGCCGCATACATATCATATGAATGGCAAAGTGAATTTGGTGGTTCCGAATAAAAATAGAAAAATACAAAATAAAGTGAAGAAGCTAAAATTATATAATTTATTAAAGACCTAGTGTACTTCGAACAATAACATTGAGTACAAGTTTCACTATTCCATCTCTATAATTACTCAGTGCATGTTCCCCAACAATTACATACCTTGGCAGCTGCTTACATTACCTAAACCTAAGGACAGCCCTGTGAATCTTTTTAACTCTTTTGTTTCTGTCTCCTCTTAATTCGCTCGAATTCAATGTAGCTTTATGTAAAGTTTGCAGTTACTAAATTATGGTTGGGATATTTATTTTGTTTTTACTAAAAAGGTTTTTCTCAGTCAAAGCTCCATCAGTTGCCATCAGTTGCCCTTGCCATCATTACAAGCCAACCCAACTCTTTCAACACATTTCTTCATAGCATTGAATAAATAAATACTGGCCTGGGCTTATACGTTTTACTGAATTTATGGAAATACTGCTTTTAAATATAATCTTCGTTTTCTTTAAACTTTTTAGAAGGAAGTTTATGGACAATGTTTCTTTAGCCTCATTATTCTAAGTGATAAGAATCAAAAGTTTCAATAATTTCAATATAGATTTACCATTATTTATTTTTAATGTACTTGCATTTTTAATATGTGTAATGTGTGGGCACACTTGATTTATTTAGGTTTTCGCGGGCCGCATAAAACACTTCGGCGGGCCGCATGTGGCCTGCGGGTCGTAATTTGCCCACCCCTGATCTACATCAATACTTTCTAGTATTTGTGACTTCACTGACATTAAAGCCATGATAAGCCTTTCTTGCGTCATTGTGCTCCTGGGATAGTTTTTTTTTAGAATGACGCAATGGTAGTGGCCTGATTTAGTGGTACGGTATTCAGAGGATGTTGCAAAGGTTTGAACCTTTTTGGTGATTGTATTACTAGTTTGTTGGTGAAAAGTGCTCGTGCATCAGTGACATTATTGAAAAAGCGATTTGCCATTTATTTCACTAATAAAAAATATGCTATGATTGTGAAATTTCCTCTGACGAAAAGACGTACATTTGTTGTTGTTTTTATTCATTTTCCCAACTTTGCAATTCACTCTTTTATCACTCTATAACAACGATTTTTTTTATTTAGAAAAGCCTTTTTCCATTTGATTGCGGATAGATGAATAGAGGGGTAAAAAACTCGAGTGTGAAGTTAATTCTGAAATTACAGAATTACAGAAGCCAAACCCGAATAATGGACAATTCTAGCATTGTTAAGAATAACTATTGGATCTGTTATACTCGTTGCTGTAAATTCTGCTTCAAGGTTAATTAGCGTAGCCTTAAAATACTCGCCATTTAAATCTATTATTAGTAAATGTAACAAGATACCTGGAATTCCCTGTATACAGGGGCGGACTTAGCAGCGCGACGGGCCCTGGACCCTAGTCTTGTGGGGGGCCCGGAGCCGTAAGGGTGGACTATATATAAACCGTACCACATCACGCTAACGGGCTATTCCGTCTTACGGCTGTCATTGGCCTCCAACAATAACAATTCTGTATGTCCGCTTTTAACACTGTGGGCCTTATTTTTATTACAAAACAGAATATTACTTAGGTACTGTTTGCCTACTGTTGTATATACTTCGTTGTTATTGTTCTGCATAAAAGATTTTATTTGAAGTTTAAAAAGTTTAAAAGAAAAATACTCCCATGGCCTCAAGATGTCTATGCACAGAAGCATAGAAAACACTTAGGCGAAAATAATCAATACATAGAGGTTATGTTTGTATTCAAACATCGACGTCTAATCGGATTTTATTAGGAAAATGTGTAGTGATCAAGTTTGTTACAATAAAATCTCCGATCGAGGGGCCCCCACAGGCGCTCCACTTGCCACCTCTAAGGCCTCTACTGCTGTATATCATACAGTTTTATTCGTGGCAACAAATAGAGTAATATTCTTTGTTTTTGCTGCAAGAACATGTTTGATCTCTTTAATCGGCAACAAATCTATTAAAGATTTGTATTTCAAAATGTAAAACTGACTTAAAAAAAACAACAACTTTGATCTCTGTGGGAAAAAAAATATTTTAAAATGTCAACAAAGTCAACGTACTGATAGACCTAGATCTAGATTTAGTATTTGATATAAGTATAATCCATTAATGTTGAAAAAAAATACACCCGTTGACACTATTTGTCAATCAAATATATTAATTTATGTATTTTGAAACACCCATTTGGGGGCCCCCCCTAGGCGGGGGCCCGGGGGGATTTCAAAAACCTCCCCCCCTCCCCCCCCTACGCTACGCCACTGTAATGAAACATTGTTATTGATTTATTTTACTTGCCAAAAGTTGTATAAATTATATTGAAAATAAAATCATATTTCCTTAAATCTTTTGGACATTTAAAAATTTAACTTGTATAATTATATTTTACGCATTTGCATGCCTTATTCAACCGGAACCAATCTATTATAGAACTTTGGGTTTAGGCTCTATCTAATAGAAGTTTTAGTGATTCTTTAGGCGCTTAGGAAAAGCTACTCAGCTAAAGTCGCCACTGAACTCAAGGCTTCTTTACACAAAGTAAAGCCAGTCTGACACACATCCCATTTTATATTGAATAAATAATTCCCACTGAAGAATATATGACAAGGCATTAATCATCTTGAAAGTGACATGCCAACCAAAGTTGATTTACTAAAAACTAAAAGTAATAAATTGAAATAAAAATATGAACGTTAACTGCAACTGCGACAAGCTTAGTAAAAACAACAATGAATGATCTGACACTTTCTTCTCAAAACTATTCCTCGGAAAAATTTAATACACTCTCAATGTTCTCTGATTGAGCAAAAGTTTATCACTGTAGAAGCAACCCTGGACGGGACGTAACTTCTTCGTCCCAGAGATGTACAAAACCTGTTGACTATCTCTTTATACATACGGTGTTTGGCTAGCGTATGTTTGGCTAGGATCTAATCTTTATTACAGAAAACTGTTTGAAACTTTAAAAAAAGAGTGTCTTTTCAGCTGAATATGTGACTCATCTGGGCGCATCCATTATCATCTTAGACGGAGCCATTAGATATAATTAGATATAGATAGAAATAGAAAAGGGGAACATTATTTTTTTTTTATTTTAATTGGCTAATGTATATGATACTGTCCTCAGATGATTGCAATTAATTAGCAGTATTACCTGTTGTACAAGATCTGGTTGAAGTGTTGTAGATGAAGCTGTTACATTGGCTGACGTAATTAAAACATCTTAATCCACACGAGACTACAGATGGCGCAAACACGGTTTCTTCTATTGCTGACATCCTCAGTTTGATATTGAAGGATTTAAAATCTGTGTATTGTGTTACTGTCACATTACCTCCAACTGTTGTTCCTGTGTTATTTTTTAAAATGTTATGAATATATACTTAATAAATATATATAATTGTGTTATTCCACCAGTTTACAGAAAACATGAAATAAATCACTTTCACATGACTTGTCTCAGGAAAATACTCAATGTTAAATTGCATGAAAAAAATATCTGTTCTTTAAGAATGGACCTGCATAGCATCCACAAAATCCTGGACAGTCTCAGCTGCAATTGGCTGGTCAAACCCAGAGAATGGTGACCCTAGCATCCCTAAACTTCTCCTGTATGGTCAAGAAATGGAATACAGGGATCACAAGGTGGACAAAGAAAACGATTCAGGGACATCCTCAAGCTTCTCTTAAAGCCTTCAGCATTGACCCAGCCATCTGGGAGACGGAAGCACATGACAGAGAACAGAACTGAAAGATGAAAAGCGTCAGAGAAAAAAGGTCTAGCTCCAGATGAAAAAACCTGCCCAGTGTGCAGCCGTGCAATCCGTGATCATATAGGCTTCACCAGCCACATGAGGAGGAACAAAACTCCAGTGCAAAGTCCTCAGCGTTCTGGATGACCACGATGGACCAAAAATATATATATAGATCTTATCTAACAGGAATATTTATTAATATAAATATTTTATCATTTGTTTTTGTTTAGCGCTACTTCAAGCTTTTAGCTTTCTCAATACGCTTTGGTTGTGTCATTTGTCTGGGACTGTTCCGAAAGGGCTTAGGGTAGGAAGAAGTGGGTATGTATAAATGTGCTCGAGATCGCTTTGTGATGTATTTATTTAAAAAAAAACTTAACAAAAAAAAAACTTAATTTACACTCTAAGACTCAAGGCAACATCATAACCAGGAAGTGATTATCAAAAGAATGTTTTTTTTTATAGTTATCTATTGTTAGTTTTAATTTTTAGAGCGGCAACATTCTTTTAAATTCAAAGTTTTTTTTCAACTTAAATAACCTCGTCAGACAAGTACACTTTGTTTCCCTTATTTGCTACCAAACAAGCTAATTATTTATCAATTTTAAATTAACTAATTGTTTTTTTTTTATTAATTGTGGATTTGTCAGATAAAAAAAATAATTGCTCAAAATTTCTGCTTGAGATATTGGGTCAGGTGTGAAGTAACGTGTACAAACATTTTATAATACAGACAGCCAGAAATAGAGAGTTGATAGCCTATAAGCTGTATAAAAAAAAATCTAAAAACTAGTAGTACTTATGATGGTACCTAAAATTCTAGTTAAAAGAAAATATTGAGAGAAGTGGAGAAATACGGTTGACAGATCAGCGTTACCAACATACAGTTGCGATGTTATTTATACACATTTAGAGTTATCAAATTAGAATGTAAACATTTGTTACCTATGGCTGAAGTGAACATTGCCAGCCTGAATAAAATAAAAGGAAACATATTAGGTGTAGACGTTCCTTTGCACTTTGAAGATCAATCTGAAATTAGGCAATACATAAATTTGTGAATTAATTCATATATTGAATTTATAATGTTTGAATTAAATAATATTTTTTTCTTCATGTAGTTGTTTAGAAATGGACATAAGTAGCAAGTTTCATGTTTTTAAAACTATTTATGCACTGTTGTCAAACCGTCAACAACTGGTTATACCTGTGCAATACAAACATTAACATTTTCAAAATGGCGCTTGTATTTGAATTTAAATTACCATGAAGCAATCGTTAAAGTTTGCAGAAGTGGCGGGAGCGGGTAACAATATTCTTGAACTATCTTGTATCAAAGGATTTGTTCTGTACATTTTGTTGTTTTTTTGCTTCAGGAATATGAACAGTTTGTGTTGACCGAAATCCTCCCCCTTAATTATTTCATTTTGACAAATATAACGATAGACACATTTATTTTTGTATTTTATATTGCTACGTTTCTCTCTCTCTTTCCTATCTCAGGCTTTACGTAAACACTGCTAAACACACAACACAACACATCAAAGAAACTGACAACAAGAGCTCCAAATAATAATCTGGTACTTTAATAATGGAAAGATAACAGCCAATAGTAAACAACTGGCTACAAACACATCAACAGCTACCAATGCTGCACTGTAGATTACAGAACTAAACTCTAATGTCTCTATCTCTTCCAAAACACGTACATTAACTTAAGGACACGACCAGGCCAACTTCATAGCCAGACTAACAGACCTGGTCTCCTCCGTGTCCTATCTTGAACTCGTCTGCCTACACACTCTGTCTCTGGTCTGCGCAGGCCTATGATCAGATGACCATAACACAAATCGTATTCACGTGCTAAGTTCATACCAGTACTGTTCTTTTACCCATCGACATAGCACACTAAACTGTATTGCTGGCCTGTGTCACAAATGTCCGCTGGTAACACACAGTTAACCCTTTCGCGTCGCCAATAGAGTAAAAGGGTAATAACAATATTAACGATTTCTGCAAACTGAAAAAACAACTCGTGTCACGTTACTTTCATACTGTCAAATACGTGGAAGGATATTTTTGTTCCGATACTCAGGTTTTGAAAGAGGAAAGAGGGTTCATGCTTTCGGAATTATTTCTTAGCTAGACTTCAACTGTGTCTTGCCTAATACATGAATTAATTGATGTTGAATTGTAAATTGTAAAATAAGACATGAGGATACTAGCAATGGAATCAGGTGTAAGATCCTAGCTATCACCTGCGAAAAGTAACATGGAAAAAAAGGCTGAAAAAGAATACGATGGATATGAAACATCAAAATACCTTTCATTAAAAGAGATTTAGTCAAGTAAGAAAAAAGAGAGAATTAAGAAAGAAATGGAGAAAGACGCTAGACATATCATATTCATATCCCAAGGATCAGACAAAATAAAGAATAAGTAAGGGCTGACATTGTTTTTACGTCATCGTCGCTAAGTAAAACGTTCCCCTAATTCCAGAAACAACTAATTTCTATATAACTTGTTACATATAGGATGCCTTGTTCCAAAATAAATAGCTCCTTCTGTATTCGGTTTTAAACTGGTATATATCTTATTGCTTAAAAATTCTTAAAATGTGTAACCTCATCCAGGTGTGGTTTTAAGAATACTTGAAAAATTGTTATCACACTAAGTAAAATTACTCAAAGTATACTTAAAAAAAAAAACAGTTCTTACTTAATTCAGTTACACTTTCGAAGAACGTATCAAGTATATAAACGTAGCAAAATCCACAAAACATCTACCACAACGATGGGAAGGTCTTCATTTCCCCTTGCATGAAATAGCTGTGAAACGTTTTTATTCATTTCCTACATTCAGCGTTAGCCTAGCATCTGCTCTATTAAAAGACCAATATTACTCTCATCATTATCTGACGCTGCCATGTTTTTATGTGTCATTGAAGTAACATTGACACTGTCGAAACCTTTTTTCAGAAGGGTATCGATATTTGTTGCATTGATGTTAGTTATTTATAGATAAAAAATTCCCATTGAAGCGCTTTATATTGAGCTTTTATTTATATTTTTTGTATTGCTCTCTCTGTCAAATGGTTGGCCTATGATTGAACGTATATTTGGTCCGTATACAAAATTACATATATTATACATTTTTTTCGGATTCATTCCCAATAAGCGGATGGTCCGATCAATTGAAGGATCCATTAACCGGATCCGAGTGTATTATTAATGACGTTATGTAGATTCAAAGTTCTCATCCTCGAAACAAACAAGAAACAAGATCAATATTGATTATCAAAAGAATTAATTAAAATTAAATGAGTTGGTTGTCAGCTCATAAAATACATAGAGGCATTCTTACCTATTTTAAGTTAGAGTTTTTTTTACAACATTTATTTACATTACCAAAAAAGCAAAATACACAACTGCTCTCCTTCATCATTTTAAAATGAAATAATTAATTAAAATTATTAATTCTAATATTTTATTGAATAATTAGCTACTTTTTTAAATTGATTCACGCTTAAAGTTTCAACTTGACCTGAGAATGAAAAGAGATAATTAAAGTGTACAATAGTCTAATCCTTCTAAGTGGACGAAACCCGACATATTTAGCCCTATATGAATACTAACTGATAAATTTCCCTTATTGGTAACAAAGGAAAAAAAATCAATTGGTTAAATGACTAAACATTAGAAGAAGCTGACTTATTTAAATGGCAAGGATAAAACATAACAAATGGTTAAGACAAGAACCAATTTAAGCTTGGCATCCGTCACTATGAGTAAACTGGAAAATTTGAAAAAGTAACATCATGTCCCAAGTAAAATTAAAGTTGTATATGTCATCCCTGGATATTACTATTCTACACGGTTGTGAATGTAGGACACCGAGACTGAAAGAAGAATTCAAGTCTATGAGAGTAAATTCAAAACACATAAGGATTAATCTAAAAGAATGGACCTGGCTCTATCTGGATGTCCAGCTAAGAACATTTGCTGACCGGGAAAATATTACGGGATTTAATTAAACAAACACTCACATCGCCCTACAACGAATGTCAAGGGACAGATGGGAGTATATTTTAATGATTGGTTCCATTTTAAATCCATTCATGCATTTCTATACACTGAATAACTGTGCAAAGTTTTTAACTTGATCCGAGAATGTGAAAAAAAACTTTTACCAGTCAGATAGTCAGAATGAGTTATATAAAAAAGTAATCCTTTCAGACCTTGTGATCTATAGGGTAGATGATTCTAAAATCGTTTCTGTGGCCAACGGTTAACGAGTGTGCTATGTGGCCAGCATAACGACCAACCGCCCTTACTTCCCACTACTAATGCCAGGTACACACTTAAGCCGGGTGGACTCAGGCGCCAAAAGATTCCGAAATTAAAAATCACAGTCTACACAAGGATTCGAACCCAAGTTTTGTAAAACAAAAATTATACAAATTGATGACAGTAAAAGGGATCCTCTCTATATTTTTTAGAAGTATGTAGATTTTGGCCCTATTCATTTAGTGGGATCTTCAGCATGATAAACAATACTTAAATGAAAAAGATACATTAGATGTTGATGTTTACACAATTATCGTCTTACACTGAGGATAAGGCTGTGAAAAGAAATAATACTTATGCCTAATGCTTTTGTACATGCTCCTGTATAGCATAAGCCAATTAGAACTCAATACGAAGCATATTTCAAATCATGAACTTTTTAATGTTTGAACTTCTGCCATTTCGTCCTGAAAAATAATTTGTATTCTGGATTTTATTATGGCGTTTTTGGATAGATTCTATTCTCTTTATTATTTTTTATATGTAGAGCCCCTGTGAGAATTAAACCTGGACCTTGTTATTATTAATTGAGTTGCAGGTACCAGTAAAGTTTGTTGTTTGGAATTAGCTTTATTTGCTTTTGGTATTTTCCATTTCTGTACTGTACTTAAGTGTCGCTAATGAAGGCTTTGCGCTTATAAGCCTACCATAGTTGAGCTCGTATATCGAAAGTGGAGGAATCAGTATTTGAGATGGTATCTCCCTATAATGAGAACACATGATATATCATTAGTATTTTTTTCATCTTCAAGGGTTTTAGAAAACTTGATATATATTTTTTTTTTAAGTAACTACACAACTCATGAATATTTCAATGAACTGCATTTGTTCGTAAAGAAAACCAAGAACTTTCTTTTAAATAAAACTTTAATAAAAAATGTCTAGTAAATTGTACATTAATTATTTAAAGTTTTCTCAAAGGAATGCTGTACTTGTTGACAGTCAGACCACTAGAACTGAAAAATCGATCAATGAGGGGAACATAAGTTTTCGTTAGATGTGACAAAATTTAGATAATAACAGGGTCTGCGTTTTCAAGTAAAATACCTCATTCTTTTAAAAATTGTTTATTTTACGTTTAATTTTTTTTTTTAAAGTTGATACAATGTCCATTGTTAGATAACGAGACAGCTGGTGGTCACTCACTAATGCAGCGGGATACACAGTTGAGACTAAAAGAAATCCGAAGCCGAAAAGTAAAAGAACATATTATTTGACCACCGGTTATGCTTGCCCTGGATCTGTCAAAATATGAAGGTCACATCTAGGAATGCGTAGCCACGGGAAATACTAATTTCCTCATTAATCTTCTGACCCAAAGACACGCTTTATTTTTATTGTATATTGTATTATATATTTCTTTCAAGCACACATTTCAACTGCCTAAGTACCAACATGACATACATGCGGGATAATCTGTAGTGGACGATAGATCTGGATTGTCAACTTGTTCGCTTAGTTGTGTATTTTTTGTTAAGTATATTTATCGAGTCCAAGCGTCTCTGTTTACTGCCCTGGTGAGGTCTGTCCATTTATTCGATAAATTTAATTCAAATTTGTTCTCTTATTAAGAATCCGGTGTTTAGTGTTGCCTTGTTATATGTCCTAGGAATTTGGCATTTGTTATTTATTGTTGTAGTTATTTGTGTTTATTTTGTATCAATACTTCCCCTTAATGCTTTTATAAACCCCTTGCAGCTATAAACTAAGACTCTTCTGTAAATTTCATAACATGCACTGTGTTATATGTATGGTCTTAACCGCTGGTCATACATAGTTCATGGACTGGAATGTCACTGGAGTAAAATAGCTGTCTCCTTTAAACGTGAGGGAACATCTCGCATTGTTTAAAATAACTTTAATGAACTAGAATAGTGTTTTCTGAAATAAGACAAGCAGGCCACTGGCCAAATGTGAATGTGAATGGTATTTATATATATATGGTGCGTCACTAAATCATTAAAACTATCACTTGAGTATCTAACACTACAAAAAAAAATACCACGTTTAACACATTATTAAAGAACCAATCTTCTTCGAATGTCCTCAACAATTGATTGTCATGTACTCAATTCATAATTATAGTTAGTTAGCGACGCACCATA
>JADKLZ010015521.1:0-12112 GCA_021533235.1 Biomphalaria straminea | reverse complement strand
GTGTCTCAAATATCATAGTTTTTATGTGTGTGTATAGGGGGGGGGGGTTGACGTTTATATCACTCGACTCCATAATTGACTACATTCACCTTAAATATTATGTTCCCGAGCCAATGACGGCACAGAAAGATTATAATTTTTTTTTTCCACAGGTCACGAAAACCACATGCTATTTTGTGATCACAAGTCTGCCACTTGGTGTTACAGATACAAAGTGTGTTGAGCCCTCATTGATTTCACAGCCAAGCCCACAGTCACAATGACAACTAGTGTTGACGAGGGGCCGAGGCTTTCTTCACCGGAGTCAAGGTGACGCTCCTGATGATGTCCTGCAGGTCTGACGGCTGGCTGTGGATCTTCAGGACCGGCGTCGGCCTCATTCTGTTGGCGAGCCTTCTCTTCCTGATTGGGTTTGCCACAAACAACTGGTCCAGCCAAAGCGGAAACAAATTTGGATTGTGGGAAACGTGTTCCGGATTGCTGTGTAAAAGTCTTGTCGGGGATGTACCAGGTCAGTAAATAACATTCGCGCAATTTACCTACGTTCTTCATATAAATGGTGTTAAGATAGTGTTTGCCGAATTTTGTCCTTAAAGGGAAACTCCGATGGTTTTGACAATTTTTGATATGTGTTTTGATTCACAGATGATGAATATATTATTCTTTTTATTTTATTTGAAATAATAACTTAGTAATTCATGTTTTTCTGACGTTATTTTTTCTGCGCATCCAAAACAGTCAGACTTTCACCGGGTTTCTATGTGACGTCACACTAACCTATTAATTTAATCTATTGACTCATTTTATAGCGTGAGACCATAGATACAAATTTTCATTAAAAAAATAAATCGCCGTCTATACCAGTGGTCTTCAACCTTTTTTGGTTCACCGCCCCCTTTTTGCATTTTTTTCTTTTAAAAAATCCGCCAGCGCCCCCCTCTAAGAAAAACACTTATAAAGAAGCGTGAGAAGGCAAATTTGAACAAAATGTCATTTATTTATTAATTTTTATGCTGTTAATAACACTTATCCTGCATAGGAAACACCAGAGGCAATCTTCTTTGGTCAGCTTAGAATAGGATGGAGCAATGGAGTTCCAACGGTACCTCCCGTAAGCGCTATAAATATCCATTCAGTCGTCATTTCGCCCTCACTGGCCTCTGCGAGAGAAAGTTGGAGAGCTCTCACAAATACTGCGGGACAAACATTTGAGACTCAAAGAAAAGCCATTTTTAAAGACAGGCACAAAAGACGGAATGAAAACTTAAAAAGACTGCCAGCTGTCAACGACTTTGCTTGCACAAAATTCTGAATAATAATCAAGTCGCACAACTGAATTTGCGTAGTTACCGGTATGTGAAACACTGCATTCAGCCGTATTCTTTGGAATCCTCTGAATATTATCATTATACAAAAAATTATGTTAAACAATTTGCAGTGATTACACACACAAAATAATCTCATTGTCATTACTTTCTTTCAAATCCTAAGAATGATCCCCTTTCAAATTTGGGAATATTAGGGCCTACTGTTTTCAGGTTTAATTGTAAATTTATTGTTATTTAAAATTTAAATATTATTGCTAACAGAAGCTAATGCCACTAAACTAAGTCGTTCATCTAACGACCTTCAAATACTTAGCACTGGAGACCATTAATGCCTTCAAGCCCAGTGCTATTTTTTGCATATACTGATGGGTCGGCATTGATAGATTCTGGAAGAGCAGGCTATGGAGCCTACATCGACTTTCTTGGCTCTTACTCAGTTAAAATCTTTGGGCCATGTGGTAGTGTTTGCAGTTTTGATGCGGAGACCATGGCAGTCTGTGAAGCCTTAAAGGCCATTGACTCTCAACTTGGTGAGGGACATTTGAGGGCAACACAGATTGTTGTGGTCACTGACTCAAAATCTGTACTACAGGCTTTGCAAAGCCCTGGACCACAGCCCACCAACATTGACACTGTCATCATGGCCTCAAACAATATAAAGCAGCGCTATGGCATTCCTGTGATGATGCAGTGGGTACCAAGTCACATAGGTGTGACTGGGAACACTATTGCAGACACCTTGGCCCACCAGCGAGGGCAAATTCCACCAACTGAACAGGCTGTAAGTTTTCACCATGCCTTGGCTAAAATTAAAAAAACTGAAATGGAAAGGTTGTTTGAGTGCTAGGACAAGTCCCAAAAAGCCCGTGGAGTCTGGGAGTGCATGAGGCGCCCTGACCGCAATTCCCCGTGTTGTAGGCTGTCCAGGCCCTAAAAGTTATTATATCAAGTGCAGGACAGGCCACTGTCCTGTTGGCTCATACTTTTAACGGCTATGGCCAAATTTAGATTCATGGTGACCCCGCTGAGGAGAAGAAGAGGAAACCGTGCCTCATATTGTTTGACTGCCCCAGACTTCTTAATCTCCATCTCGACAGCTCTGGGAAACCTAAAATTCTCGACCTGTATGGTGACGCCTATGCACTACGCAAGACCGCAGGGTTTCTGTACAAGGCTTTTGCAAGAGAGGAATTAAGCCTCTCAAGCCCTCACTCAAATGGAGTTTGATGAATGAATGAATGAATTGCTAAATTCACTACAAAATGAAATTAAGCTAATGGAAACCATTGTGACTCCTGCAGTCTGACAATATTAGTCTGAATTTCTAAAGTTGTTTATGTTCTTAAATTAGAAGCAAGGTAATTATAAATGACTGTATGTAGCTTGCCAGCTTTAATTTTGAAGATTTAAAAAAAAAATTGTTTTGTTTCATTGCATTTTTAGTTTCTTCTTTCCTCCCTTTATGCCCAGCGCCCCCTTACCGCCCCTTATTGTGACCAGCGCCCCCGTACCGCCCCTTTTGCTCTCAGCGCCCCCCAAAATCTTGAAAACGCCCCCAAGGGGGCGATATCGCCCCCGTTGAAGATCACTGGTCTATACGGTTAGATCTAGGATCTTGTAAGCAAAGAACAAAATGCGTATTAAAAGGAGATTTACAAGCTTGACTAACCACGGCAGTGTATATTTTCTCGCCTGACCACTTAACACACAACAAACATTATCGCTTGGTGGTCTTGTCATGACCGACTACACGTAGTCTAGACTAGCCATACACTGACCAGTTTGTTCGAATCAGTCAGACACACGATATATTTACTTCTTGGGATAGGGAGAGGTTTAGATGAAAATGTTTTTTTTTCTCGAGTTGGTTATCCTAATGCTTTTACATCTCTCTCTCTATATATAAAACTTGCATAGCTCTGGACTATACCGTCACTAAGCCTAAGAGCCTGACAGCTACTGTAAGAAAGAAGCGATACGATTGGTTAAATCTAGTTTCCCTTTCAGTATTGTTGATGGAAGTGACGTATGTCTAAGATAAAAACTGAATTTCAAAGAACCCCGTTTTTTAGGAGGCGTGGCAAATTTACTGTCCAATTTATTAAATAAAAAATTTTCTAAGCATTTAAATAAAAAATGATATAATGTTTACTATTACAACTTTTTACGCAGAATTTAAATATGTCAATAACTCAAATTTGAAAAACTATGAGAGTTTCCCTTTAACGAAACATTTCGAACATTCTGAGTATTTAGCTGAGCACCAAGCATATTCTTTTTTTTTTTAGAGAGATTAATTGACTTGGTGGCCTTAGAGCTTTCATTAATCCGGCAGCTCGTGGAACTTTTATTGATGCCTCACGGAAAGGTTAGGTTCCTGGGAACACAGCTTGGGAAACACTCTAGTGTAAATCTTCTTATCTTATATAATACAGACGTTACTTCAAAAAAGAAGATGATTACGTCCTACGCGTCATGCATTCAGTCATGCATATTTACCAGTGACTTAAATTCTGCCAAGTCACTGGTTTTCCTGGCTAGCTCAGGCAACCCATTCCATGCTCTAATGGCACTAGGGAAGAAAGAGCATTTCTACAGATTTGTCCTAGCATATGGGACGAGGAATGATCAAAAGAGGAGGGATTAGAACAGGAGAAACTTGTCACCGAGGGTTATAAACTTCGTTTAAATATGTCATCTATGAGATTTTTAAAAATACCAATTTTAGGTTTGGAACAAAATAACGAGTTAAACGTAAAATACAAATTTGCCAAAAAAAAAAAAACAAAAAAAAAACGCATTTTACAAAACAACAACAAAAACTATTTGTTGCAGTCATGGTGACTTTGTTGTTGTTTTTTTAAACTGGGTATTAGATACCTTGAAAAGTAGTTAAATAAGTTTGTATTTTTACAAGTCAATACTTTCGCTGGTAGAAAGGAAAAGCTCCGCAATACTTTGAAGAGACGAAAAGCGAGCTGGTTCAGTCATATTGTAAGACATGACTCATTATCAAAAGTCATTCTTCAAAGTACTATAAACGCAAAGAAAAGGTCGTCCCAAAAGAAAAAGGCTGTCTGGATAACGTAAAAAGAATGGACTGGCCCCTCTCTTGATATCATGGGTCGAGGTGGTCGAAAGTTTAAGCGCTTAGCTTCCGAACCTGCGGTCCTGGGTTCAAATCCCGGTGAAAACTGGGATTTTGAATTTTCGGGATTTTTAGGGCGATCCTTAGTCCACCCAACTCTAATGGGTACCTGACTTAAAGTTGGGGAAAGTAAAGGTGGTTGGTCGTCGTGCTGGCCACATTACACCCTGCTCGTTAACCGTTGGCCAAAGAAAAAAATGACCTTAACATCATCTGCCCTATAGATCGAGAGGTCTGAAGTGGACACTTTACTTGTTTTTTTTTTACTGATTTTGATGTCCTGCTGAGAACAGCTGCTAACCGGGTAAATGGAGACATTTGGTTATGCGAACTACAACGAAAGGCAAAGGACAGATGAAATGGGATAGTGACTGATCTATTTACTATATAATATTCATCTTCTGATATCACGCTTAATGTTAATTGTACATTGTTTCTGGGTCAGGTAGGATAATGTTTTAATCCAGCGATTCTCAAACTTTATTTTCCCATTTGGACACAAAAAATTAAACGGTTTAACAGAGTTTTCCCAGTGTGGCCAACGAATTTGTATTTCTTTTTCCCAAAGACGTACAGAAGCTAGAAAAAAAGAGCCGTTTTCGAGATCCGTGTTTTTGAGTCTACTCAGAAGGTTCTAGGTTCCGTGAAAGTTAAAGTTAAAAAGATGTATTGTAAAAATCTTTTGTTACTTTAAATATAACTATTTGCCCAAGGATCTTCTAACTAAAAGAAAATAGGGATTTTAATTGACACCAGGATAATAAATTTCAGAAGCTCGAAATGTAGGCATTCCTTGGCGTCTAAGCTAAACCTCAGTACTTGGAAATAAGGTCGCGACAACTTTACTTTTTGCTAGTCCTTGAAACAGTGATAAACCCCTTTCTGAAATCTACTCTTTGTGTGTGAGAAACACTTTCTAGTGAGTGTCCTATAGAAGGGTAAAATTTCATGACCTTTGCTCCCTCATCAATACAAAGTGCCTATGGCAGCTGTCAAAAGGCTTTAAGTTTGCTTGTCTATAGTACAACTAATGATCTATTTTGTCGAAATTTAAAACTGTGTCAATAATGTTTTCCCCTTTTGTTATTTTACGCCGGTTGCCATGGTGAATATTTTTGTCGCTGTCACTCGTGTTACATTTCTAAATGGATATGTCAATTATATATATATACACACACAGATACATAGATTTAGATTGAGAGATGGAGAGATAGATATAAATAAATATAGATGAATAGATACAGACAGATATATAGTAAGCTAAAAATTTTTATGCTATGCTCTTATTTATGACTTCGATATTGACACCATTACATTATTTAGCGCTACGGTCTATCAACAAAACAAACAAGCCTTGGTGAAAATTTTATCGTTAACCCTTAAAAATGCGTGTGGTAGTTTAGCCTCTTAACACCAGAATTGTAATTCCATTTGGTATGCACTCGTTGTGAAACAGCTCAGCACTTTAAGGGTTAAATAAATGATTATGTATTTCACTTGTCTTGCGACAAGCTGCCTTTGACTTTTGACCTTTGACTTTTGACAATGGTAAAAAGTATTACCGGGATGGAATTGAAAACAAAAATGTATTGGAAAGTAATTGAACATAGCGTGTTTTTTTTTAAATACATCGACTGCTGGTAGAAAGTCTAACGAGTGATCTAGGACCTTCTTAGACCTAGGCGGAGTTTCGACCTATTATATATAGACTGAATGTAAAATGTCAAAAGATCAAAATTGTCAAGTCCGACCAGAAGTAAAGATAAACTAATATTTTTTTTACTGCTGACACATTTCGCAAATTTGAAAAAGCTGTAGATTGTTTTTTCTCCTTCCCGTTTTACAATTAGAAAAACATCGTCTTCCTGTTTTGTTTTTTTCATTTCTGTCTCTCTCTCTCTCTCTCTGGCTTCAGGTCACGAGGAGAGATAGGTTTCTTGTTACATCAATGATTCTCAACAGGTCCGGCCATGGTTCTCAATCTTTTTTTTTTACCAGGTGACGATGCCAATTTCTGGCACACAACAAATCAGGGGCGGGTTCAATCCTTTTTTTTAACTTACTGATTTATTGGTCTGCAGGCATTATTTCCGAGGGTCAGTTAGCATCGGGGAGGCGAGAAGGCTGAGTGGTAAAGCGCTTGGCTTCCGAACCAATGGTTCCGGGTTCGAATCCTGATGGAGACTGGGATTTTGAATTTCGGGATTATAGGGCGCCTCTAAGTTCATCCAGCTCTAATCGGTGCCTGGCATTAGTTTGGGAAAAAGAACACACGGTAAGTCGTTGTTAGCCATTGTGCTGGCCACATGACACCCTCGTTCACCGTGGGCCACAGAAACAGATGATCTTTACATCATCTTCCTCATTAATCGCAATGTCTGAATGGGGAACTTTCAGTTAGCAACGAGTCTTAGGTTGGATATGGACCGCGGGCCGTAGGTTGGACAGCACTGTCAGGGGCGCAGCAAGAAATTTTCCATCGTTTGGGGCCCGGGGGGCTGACCTCTTTGGGGGTCCCTGCATTTTGCGTAATACTTAATTGTAATGTAAAAAACACTAAATTGGGGGGCCCCCTCAAGTGAGGGCCCGGGGGATTTTCCAATTGTTGGAGTTTCATGGGGATTTTAAAGTGAGACCACTTTTACTGCAGTGCAGACATTACGGGCACACTACCTTAAAAAAAAAAGGAGGATGGGGCTAAAGTTGACTTTAAAAAATCTTGATCTTAAAAAAAAAAGATATTAAATTTACATGCACTCAATTTCTTTTTTCCAAAATATCACACAGATTTAGGAATATTTATTAAATGTATTAAGTACATTTTACTTATAGTAGGCCTACTGGAACAAAGGAATGGGTCGCCAGAAAAAAATGTTACACAAGGCCTCCACTAGCTTAGATCCGGTTCTGATCTCCTCTATTATATATTTATATATTTGAATTGAAAATTATTTATTGCTTTTGTTGTTTTTTTTTAAGCGTATCTTGGTGCCACCCAGGCGTTTCAAATCATGGCCCTGGCAATGTATACCCTGTCGCCTATCGTCCACTTCTTTGTCTTTATGGGGGTCAAGCCAGGAGATGGCCCCAAGTCTAGGATGTTTGATATTGGTTACAGCATTGGAGGCAAGTACTTTAACATTTAATGTGCTTAAACATATTTCTTTGTATAGCTAAAACAAAGTATTTTCTTGCATAGATAGCTTTCATGTTAGGAGCATACACATATCATGACAAACACCTAAAACACTTAAGTTCCAATAGCTGAAACCTACTAAAACTGTCATGGAATCCCCATATTGATGAAACTATAAAAAAAATCAAACAAAGCATTAGGGTTTATTAAAAGAAATTTCTATAAATCAGATAAGAACATAAAACTAAAATGCTATTTAACCTTGGTTAGGCCAATAATAGAATATGCATCCTCTGTTTGGGACCCCTCAACTCAGGAAAACATTAAGAAACTGGAACAGACACAAAATAGAGCAGCGAGATTCATAACAAACGAATATTCACATTTCACTAGAGTAACACCTTTAGTAAAATCACTAAATTTAGAAAGCCTTCAGGATAGAAGACTTAAGAGTAAAGTAGCAATTATACACAAAACACTGAACCATAATCTCCAAATACAAAAACAAAACTTAATAAAATACTCAGAAAGACACTAAGATAGAGGTACATTCCTCGTCCCATATGCTAGGACAAATCTGTACAAATGCTCTTTCTTCCCTAGTGCCATTAGAGCATGGAATGGTTTGCCTGAGCTAGCCAGGAAAACCAGTGACTTGGCAGAATTTAAGTCACTGGTAAATATGCATGACTGAATGCATGACGCGTAGGACGTAATCATCTTCTTTTTTTGTAGTAACGTCTGTATTATATAAGATAAGATAACACTGGTGTAGCTCGTAATTTGGGGGGTTGACCTTTCTAGGGGCCCCTGAATTTTGAGATTGACATCATGACATGAGATAATGTAGTTAATAAATATACAAATCTAAATTCCAATTGGTAAAGTATACAAGTAATTAAAAAATCATTAAGATTAAGATTCTTTTACTGAATAAAACCGTTGTGTATTGGCGAGATAATGCACAAGTGACAAATCATATCGCCTGTCTAGTAGTTTTGTTTTCACGTGAATAGCAAGTGGCGTACAATTTAATATTTAATGTAAGAAATGATTTAGGACATTCATTTGGGGCCCTCTCGTGATGACCAGCTAACTATTGTAAAAAAAAACAAAAAACGAAAGCTTAAAATCTATGGCCACATTACAAAATCTACGGCGTTCGCAAAAACCTCCCTTCAGTGAACAGTACCAGGAAAAAAAAAAGAGGCATACAAAGAAAGCGATGAGAGACAACATAAAAGAATGAACGGGCCTACCATTGGAAGAGGGTTTAAATACGGCAAAATACATGGAGAAATGGAGAAAGACAGTGGACAAGTCTTGCTTGGTGCCCCAACGGTCCAACAGACTAAGGGATAGGGCAAGTGGGGGCTAGAGAGGACTTTCAAATTTGGTCACCTCCCTACCCTAGCTACGACACTGTCTACAAAAATCCAGTTCAACTTTAGTACAAACTTGCGGCATTGCTGCTGAGGGTGGGACGCTTGACCTTTGAACTGCGGGTTCTCAGATTGAAGACTGGGACTTTAAACTTCGGGATTTTTAAGGAACGCCTGAGTCCAATCGATTCTTATGGGTACATGATCAACGTGTAAAGGCGTCTGGTCATTGTGCTAGCCACATGACACACCCTCATGACTTTCACCATAGAAACAGATGGATTTCGCATAAATCTGACTCCTTAGATAGCAATATAGATCACAAGAGGAATTTACACTAATTTACTGTAGGCTATAGATCTTTTAGCGAAGCTGATATCAAATCACTGTCTGTCTGTCTGTCTGTCTGGTACAAATTGTGTACGTTTTTTCTCCTCCTATTCAGTCTCGGATCAAGTCTAAGCTAAGCACAATTGTTCATTGACTTTAACTAAACAAAAAAAATTACCAAATAATTAATAGCTGTTAATATATTAATTTTGTTTGATATAGAAAAGGGAAATAAATATTACAATATTGAGAAATATAGTTGTAAAGCTGTACAGTTCTTTCCCTAATATTACCTTTCTTTTTATTTTTACAGTATTTTGTATTAGTAATATTTATATTTAAAATATGTTAAAATTAAGCTTAAGAATTCTATTGTATTCTAAACTGTTTCTTTTAATTTCTCAACAGTGGTTTTTCATCTGTGTAGTATTCTCATCTTCGGCCTCGAGACGCCTCATCCCGACACCATCTCGTGGTCATTCAACATGTCAGCAGCCGCTGTGGGGCTGGCAGCGGTTGGCATTGTGCTGGCCATCGTCTCCAGAAAGAAAGCGCTGCGCAAATTTACCTTGTTTTCGAAACAAAATAGAACGGTGACGCCTCTGTCGTCCAATGACAGCCCTAGCATTGGCGGTTCATCCAGTGGGGCCCACCACAGCCACACGCCTGTAAGGCATGATAAAACGTTCGGCCCAGCCGAGAGACATCCCAGACACAACCCCGACCCATTTCCTACAAACGCTGACTCTAGCGAGTCATCCACGTCCTACGCCCGCCAACCAACAAGATTACACGAACCACATTTGCACCCGCCAGTGGCGTTTCCTCGACACAACCCTTCTTCGGCTTTAGGACCTATCTCTTTGGGACCGATTCGAGGTACAGCGCCTAGCGCTCCACCGATCGAGGAGCCTCCCACATATGACGAAGCAATATATCAAAGTTGAGCCGATACGTTGAATAGATTTTAACAGTTTTAAGGATTTAAATATTGAAGAACAAAATGACCTCTCCTGATTTAAATGTTGATATGACATCTCCTGAATTAAATATTGATATTACCTCTCCTGATTTAAATATTGATATGACCTCCTGTGATTTAAATATTGAAGAAAAATATGAACTCTCCTGAAGATACAAACAATAACAAAGACAAAGAAAACATAAGTAAGCTTTTATGACCATATATTTGAACTAACACACTGTCATTCTTTGTATCCCCTCTCATTATATTAGTCTAGTCTAAAAAGAGGCTTTACTTTTGAAATTTCAATACTGTAAAATTATTAACACTTGATTTCATTTTTAATACACAAAATAACATTGTGCTCATTTTCTAAAACTAACTTATTGACCTTGCTTGATAAAGTCTTATATATGACTGATATATTGTTTAGCCGAGATCAAGATTGTACTCTCCGATCCCTTTGTGGTGCTGTGTGTTAAGTTTTGGCCATTCTAATTTTTATTTAGCTATATAAAAAGTTCAAGTCTTTGTGTATGTGTGTGTGTTGACTGTCATATATGTCACATATGTTGTAGAAAGAAATACAAAAAAGATGGGTGCTAAAAAACATTTATATGTAGGGTTCAGAATAAGTTATAGACATTTTGAGAATTATTATTTGGTCTATTTTAATATATATATATATATATATATGTATAATAGTGTATAATATAATAATGTATACACTTTAAAACGTTTTCATTATTTTTATTATTCATAAAAATCTTTACCCATTTTCTGTTTAAATTGAAAATGTTAAAAATAATTTACTGATTTACATAATACAACAACTTAATATAGCACATCCTTACAATTTTCAGAATTATTAGTTCTAAATAGATATTTTCTACAAACTTGTAGAATACAGTACTCACGATTTTACCCATTTTAAATGAAGAACTGAGATGAAAGGCTGGCTACATGAACACATTGTTGTCAGCAAGAGACATTTCTGCACGATCTCGTATGATCCATACAAGATCCTATCATGAATTCTTAGAAAGAGGATTAATTTCATATTTTGAGAATCCTTGTTTTCTCGACATAACATCTGTAGGATGTCTATCTTGACTTAGAGTGCATGAATACTATACCACAATTGTTGTTTTTTTTCGGTCCAATGCATATTTACGTCTCATTTGGAAGAATTGAAAATCCTTTTTACTTGAAAAGAAACCCCAGTTATAAAATAATCTGGGGGGATTGAAATGTTTCTGTTGTTTTTTTTTTCAGGCATCTTTTTTTTTAATTAACTTAATTAGGTTTCTTTTAAGCGTTTTAAGTAACGTTATAAAAAATCATCTTAAACAAAAACCTACTCCTGATTCACCTATTATATGCAGATTAATATTTATTTTGTTATAGTATAATAGTATTTTGAAACAGATTCTCTCTTTTCTTATATTAAATTCAATCCATGATATTTTCTGGGTGTTCGTGATTCTAATTAAAAACGACATTATCTGTTAAAATGCCAAACCTACATAGCATTATCCTAAAACGTTGTCATACAAGGTCGACATCTAATCCCTTATTTATTACATTATCCTAAGACGTTGTCATACAAGGTCGACATCTAATCCCTTATTTATAGCTCTGATTGACAGAATTGCACGAGGTCGTGTTAAAGTTTTTAGTGAAGAATTGCAATATGTATGCTACAGTGCAGTTCTGAAATCCTAGTTCTAAATATTGCAATATGTATGCTACAGTGCAGTGCTGAAATCCTAGTTCCAAATATTGCAATATGTATGCTACAGTGCAGTGCTGAAATCCTAGTTC
>JADKLZ010015520.1:0-12114 GCA_021533235.1 Biomphalaria straminea | reverse complement strand
GTGTCTCAAATATCATAGTTTTTATGTGTGTGTATAGGGGGGGGGGGGTTGACGTTTATATCACTCGACTCCATAATTGACTACATTCACCTTAAATATTATGTTCCCGAGCCAATGACGGCACAGAAAGATTATAATTTTTTTTTTCCACAGGTCACGAAAACCACATGCTATTTTGTGATCACAAGTCTGCCACTTGGTGTTACAGATACAAAGTGTGTTGAGCCCTCATTGATTTCACAGCCAAGCCCACAGTCACAATGACAACTAGTGTTGACGAGGGGCCGAGGCTTTCTTCACCGGAGTCAAGGTGACGCTCCTGATGATGTCCTGCAGGTCTGACGGCTGGCTGTGGATCTTCAGGACCGGCGTCGGCCTCATTCTGTTGGCGAGCCTTCTCTTCCTGATTGGGTTTGCCACAAACAACTGGTCCAGCCAAAGCGGAAACAAATTTGGATTGTGGGAAACGTGTTCCGGATTGCTGTGTAAAAGTCTTGTCGGGGATGTACCAGGTCAGTAAATAACATTCGCGCAATTTACCTACGTTCTTCATATAAATGGTGTTAAGATAGTGTTTGCCGAATTTTGTCCTTAAAGGGAAACTCCGATGGTTTTGACAATTTTTGATATGTGTTTTGATTCACAGATGATGAATATATTATTCTTTTTATTTTATTTGAAATAATAACTTAGTAATTCATGTTTTTCTGACGTTATTTTTTCTGCGCATCCAAAACAGTCAGACTTTCACCGGGTTTCTATGTGACGTCACACTAACCTATTAATTTAATCTATTGACTCATTTTATAGCGTGAGACCATAGATACAAATTTTCATTAAAAAAATAAATCGCCGTCTATACCAGTGGTCTTCAACCTTTTTTGGTTCACCGCCCCCTTTTTGCATTTTTTTCTTTTAAAAAATCCGCCAGCGCCCCCCTCTAAGAAAAACACTTATAAAGAAGCGTGAGAAGGCAAATTTGAACAAAATGTCATTTATTTATTAATTTTTATGCTGTTAATAACACTTATCCTGCATAGGAAACACCAGAGGCAATCTTCTTTGGTCAGCTTAGAATAGGATGGAGCAATGGAGTTCCAACGGTACCTCCCGTAAGCGCTATAAATATCCATTCAGTCGTCATTTCGCCCTCACTGGCCTCTGCGAGAGAAAGTTGGAGAGCTCTCACAAATACTGCGGGACAAACATTTGAGACTCAAAGAAAAGCCATTTTTAAAGACAGGCACAAAAGACGGAATGAAAACTTAAAAAGACTGCCAGCTGTCAACGACTTTGCTTGCACAAAATTCTGAATAATAATCAAGTCGCACAACTGAATTTGCGTAGTTACCGGTATGTGAAACACTGCATTCAGCCGTATTCTTTGGAATCCTCTGAATATTATCATTATACAAAAAATTATGTTAAACAATTTGCAGTGATTACACACACAAAATAATCTCATTGTCATTACTTTCTTTCAAATCCTAAGAATGATCCCCTTTCAAATTTGGGAATATTAGGGCCTACTGTTTTCAGGTTTAATTGTAAATTTATTGTTATTTAAAATTTAAATATTATTGCTAACAGAAGCTAATGCCACTAAACTAAGTCGTTCATCTAACGACCTTCAAATACTTAGCACTGGAGACCATTAATGCCTTCAAGCCCAGTGCTATTTTTTGCATATACTGATGGGTCGGCATTGATAGATTCTGGAAGAGCAGGCTATGGAGCCTACATCGACTTTCTTGGCTCTTACTCAGTTAAAATCTTTGGGCCATGTGGTAGTGTTTGCAGTTTTGATGCGGAGACCATGGCAGTCTGTGAAGCCTTAAAGGCCATTGACTCTCAACTTGGTGAGGGACATTTGAGGGCAACACAGATTGTTGTGGTCACTGACTCAAAATCTGTACTACAGGCTTTGCAAAGCCCTGGACCACAGCCCACCAACATTGACACTGTCATCATGGCCTCAAACAATATAAAGCAGCGCTATGGCATTCCTGTGATGATGCAGTGGGTACCAAGTCACATAGGTGTGACTGGGAACACTATTGCAGACACCTTGGCCCACCAGCGAGGGCAAATTCCACCAACTGAACAGGCTGTAAGTTTTCACCATGCCTTGGCTAAAATTAAAAAAACTGAAATGGAAAGGTTGTTTGAGTGCTAGGACAAGTCCCAAAAAGCCCGTGGAGTCTGGGAGTGCATGAGGCGCCCTGACCGCAATTCCCCGTGTTGTAGGCTGTCCAGGCCCTAAAAGTTATTATATCAAGTGCAGGACAGGCCACTGTCCTGTTGGCTCATACTTTTAACGGCTATGGCCAAATTTAGATTCATGGTGACCCCGCTGAGGAGAAGAAGAGGAAACCGTGCCTCATATTGTTTGACTGCCCCAGACTTCTTAATCTCCATCTCGACAGCTCTGGGAAACCTAAAATTCTCGACCTGTATGGTGACGCCTATGCACTACGCAAGACCGCAGGGTTTCTGTACAAGGCTTTTGCAAGAGAGGAATTAAGCCTCTCAAGCCCTCACTCAAATGGAGTTTGATGAATGAATGAATGAATTGCTAAATTCACTACAAAATGAAATTAAGCTAATGGAAACCATTGTGACTCCTGCAGTCTGACAATATTAGTCTGAATTTCTAAAGTTGTTTATGTTCTTAAATTAGAAGCAAGGTAATTATAAATGACTGTATGTAGCTTGCCAGCTTTAATTTTGAAGATTTAAAAAAAAAATTGTTTTGTTTCATTGCATTTTTAGTTTCTTCTTTCCTCCCTTTATGCCCAGCGCCCCCTTACCGCCCCTTATTGTGACCAGCGCCCCCGTACCGCCCCTTTTGCTCTCAGCGCCCCCCAAAATCTTGAAAACGCCCCCAAGGGGGCGATATCGCCCCCGTTGAAGATCACTGGTCTATACGGTTAGATCTAGGATCTTGTAAGCAAAGAACAAAATGCGTATTAAAAGGAGATTTACAAGCTTGACTAACCACGGCAGTGTATATTTTCTCGCCTGACCACTTAACACACAACAAACATTATCGCTTGGTGGTCTTGTCATGACCGACTACACGTAGTCTAGACTAGCCATACACTGACCAGTTTGTTCGAATCAGTCAGACACACGATATATTTACTTCTTGGGATAGGGAGAGGTTTAGATGAAAATGTTTTTTTTTCTCGAGTTGGTTATCCTAATGCTTTTACATCTCTCTCTCTATATATAAAACTTGCATAGCTCTGGACTATACCGTCACTAAGCCTAAGAGCCTGACAGCTACTGTAAGAAAGAAGCGATACGATTGGTTAAATCTAGTTTCCCTTTCAGTATTGTTGATGGAAGTGACGTATGTCTAAGATAAAAACTGAATTTCAAAGAACCCCGTTTTTTAGGAGGCGTGGCAAATTTACTGTCCAATTTATTAAATAAAAAATTTTCTAAGCATTTAAATAAAAAATGATATAATGTTTACTATTACAACTTTTTACGCAGAATTTAAATATGTCAATAACTCAAATTTGAAAAACTATGAGAGTTTCCCTTTAACGAAACATTTCGAACATTCTGAGTATTTAGCTGAGCACCAAGCATATTCTTTTTTTTTTTTAGAGAGATTAATTGACTTGGTGGCCTTAGAGCTTTCATTAATCCGGCAGCTCGTGGAACTTTTATTGATGCCTCACGGAAAGGTTAGGTTCCTGGGAACACAGCTTGGGAAACACTCTAGTGTAAATCTTCTTATCTTATATAATACAGACGTTACTTCAAAAAAGAAGATGATTACGTCCTACGCGTCATGCATTCAGTCATGCATATTTACCAGTGACTTAAATTCTGCCAAGTCACTGGTTTTCCTGGCTAGCTCAGGCAACCCATTCCATGCTCTAATGGCACTAGGGAAGAAAGAGCATTTCTACAGATTTGTCCTAGCATATGGGACGAGGAATGATCAAAAGAGGAGGGATTAGAACAGGAGAAACTTGTCACCGAGGGTTATAAACTTCGTTTAAATATGTCATCTATGAGATTTTTAAAAATACCAATTTTAGGTTTGGAACAAAATAACGAGTTAAACGTAAAATACAAATTTGCCAAAAAAAAAAAAACAAAAAAAAAACGCATTTTACAAAACAACAACAAAAACTATTTGTTGCAGTCATGGTGACTTTGTTGTTGTTTTTTTAAACTGGGTATTAGATACCTTGAAAAGTAGTTAAATAAGTTTGTATTTTTACAAGTCAATACTTTCGCTGGTAGAAAGGAAAAGCTCCGCAATACTTTGAAGAGACGAAAAGCGAGCTGGTTCAGTCATATTGTAAGACATGACTCATTATCAAAAGTCATTCTTCAAAGTACTATAAACGCAAAGAAAAGGTCGTCCCAAAAGAAAAAGGCTGTCTGGATAACGTAAAAAGAATGGACTGGCCCCTCTCTTGATATCATGGGTCGAGGTGGTCGAAAGTTTAAGCGCTTAGCTTCCGAACCTGCGGTCCTGGGTTCAAATCCCGGTGAAAACTGGGATTTTGAATTTTCGGGATTTTTAGGGCGATCCTTAGTCCACCCAACTCTAATGGGTACCTGACTTAAAGTTGGGGAAAGTAAAGGTGGTTGGTCGTCGTGCTGGCCACATTACACCCTGCTCGTTAACCGTTGGCCAAAGAAAAAAATGACCTTAACATCATCTGCCCTATAGATCGAGAGGTCTGAAGTGGACACTTTACTTGTTTTTTTTTTACTGATTTTGATGTCCTGCTGAGAACAGCTGCTAACCGGGTAAATGGAGACATTTGGTTATGCGAACTACAACGAAAGGCAAAGGACAGATGAAATGGGATAGTGACTGATCTATTTACTATATAATATTCATCTTCTGATATCACGCTTAATGTTAATTGTACATTGTTTCTGGGTCAGGTAGGATAATGTTTTAATCCAGCGATTCTCAAACTTTATTTTCCCATTTGGACACAAAAAATTAAACGGTTTAACAGAGTTTTCCCAGTGTGGCCAACGAATTTGTATTTCTTTTTCCCAAAGACGTACAGAAGCTAGAAAAAAAGAGCCGTTTTCGAGATCCGTGTTTTTGAGTCTACTCAGAAGGTTCTAGGTTCCGTGAAAGTTAAAGTTAAAAAGATGTATTGTAAAAATCTTTTGTTACTTTAAATATAACTATTTGCCCAAGGATCTTCTAACTAAAAGAAAATAGGGATTTTAATTGACACCAGGATAATAAATTTCAGAAGCTCGAAATGTAGGCATTCCTTGGCGTCTAAGCTAAACCTCAGTACTTGGAAATAAGGTCGCGACAACTTTACTTTTTGCTAGTCCTTGAAACAGTGATAAACCCCTTTCTGAAATCTACTCTTTGTGTGTGAGAAACACTTTCTAGTGAGTGTCCTATAGAAGGGTAAAATTTCATGACCTTTGCTCCCTCATCAATACAAAGTGCCTATGGCAGCTGTCAAAAGGCTTTAAGTTTGCTTGTCTATAGTACAACTAATGATCTATTTTGTCGAAATTTAAAACTGTGTCAATAATGTTTTCCCCTTTTGTTATTTTACGCCGGTTGCCATGGTGAATATTTTTGTCGCTGTCACTCGTGTTACATTTCTAAATGGATATGTCAATTATATATATATACACACACAGATACATAGATTTAGATTGAGAGATGGAGAGATAGATATAAATAAATATAGATGAATAGATACAGACAGATATATAGTAAGCTAAAAATTTTTATGCTATGCTCTTATTTATGACTTCGATATTGACACCATTACATTATTTAGCGCTACGGTCTATCAACAAAACAAACAAGCCTTGGTGAAAATTTTATCGTTAACCCTTAAAAATGCGTGTGGTAGTTTAGCCTCTTAACACCAGAATTGTAATTCCATTTGGTATGCACTCGTTGTGAAACAGCTCAGCACTTTAAGGGTTAAATAAATGATTATGTATTTCACTTGTCTTGCGACAAGCTGCCTTTGACTTTTGACCTTTGACTTTTGACAATGGTAAAAAGTATTACCGGGATGGAATTGAAAACAAAAATGTATTGGAAAGTAATTGAACATAGCGTGTTTTTTTTTAAATACATCGACTGCTGGTAGAAAGTCTAACGAGTGATCTAGGACCTTCTTAGACCTAGGCGGAGTTTCGACCTATTATATATAGACTGAATGTAAAATGTCAAAAGATCAAAATTGTCAAGTCCGACCAGAAGTAAAGATAAACTAATATTTTTTTTACTGCTGACACATTTCGCAAATTTGAAAAAGCTGTAGATTGTTTTTTCTCCTTCCCGTTTTACAATTAGAAAAACATCGTCTTCCTGTTTTGTTTTTTTCATTTCTGTCTCTCTCTCTCTCTCTGGCTTCAGGTCACGAGGAGAGATAGGTTTCTTGTTACATCAATGATTCTCAACAGGTCCGGCCATGGTTCTCAATCTTTTTTTTTTACCAGGTGACGATGCCAATTTCTGGCACACAACAAATCAGGGGCGGGTTCAATCCTTTTTTTTAACTTACTGATTTATTGGTCTGCAGGCATTATTTCCGAGGGTCAGTTAGCATCGGGGAGGCGAGAAGGCTGAGTGGTAAAGCGCTTGGCTTCCGAACCAATGGTTCCGGGTTCGAATCCTGATGGAGACTGGGATTTTGAATTTCGGGATTATAGGGCGCCTCTAAGTTCATCCAGCTCTAATCGGTGCCTGGCATTAGTTTGGGAAAAAGAACACACGGTAAGTCGTTGTTAGCCATTGTGCTGGCCACATGACACCCTCGTTCACCGTGGGCCACAGAAACAGATGATCTTTACATCATCTTCCTCATTAATCGCAATGTCTGAATGGGGAACTTTCAGTTAGCAACGAGTCTTAGGTTGGATATGGACCGCGGGCCGTAGGTTGGACAGCACTGTCAGGGGCGCAGCAAGAAATTTTCCATCGTTTGGGGCCCGGGGGGCTGACCTCTTTGGGGGTCCCTGCATTTTGCGTAATACTTAATTGTAATGTAAAAAACACTAAATTGGGGGGCCCCCTCAAGTGAGGGCCCGGGGGATTTTCCAATTGTTGGAGTTTCATGGGGATTTTAAAGTGAGACCACTTTTACTGCAGTGCAGACATTACGGGCACACTACCTTAAAAAAAAAAAGGAGGATGGGGCTAAAGTTGACTTTAAAAAATCTTGATCTTAAAAAAAAAAGATATTAAATTTACATGCACTCAATTTCTTTTTTCCAAAATATCACACAGATTTAGGAATATTTATTAAATGTATTAAGTACATTTTACTTATAGTAGGCCTACTGGAACAAAGGAATGGGTCGCCAGAAAAAAATGTTACACAAGGCCTCCACTAGCTTAGATCCGGTTCTGATCTCCTCTATTATATATTTATATATTTGAATTGAAAATTATTTATTGCTTTTGTTGTTTTTTTTTAAGCGTATCTTGGTGCCACCCAGGCGTTTCAAATCATGGCCCTGGCAATGTATACCCTGTCGCCTATCGTCCACTTCTTTGTCTTTATGGGGGTCAAGCCAGGAGATGGCCCCAAGTCTAGGATGTTTGATATTGGTTACAGCATTGGAGGCAAGTACTTTAACATTTAATGTGCTTAAACATATTTCTTTGTATAGCTAAAACAAAGTATTTTCTTGCATAGATAGCTTTCATGTTAGGAGCATACACATATCATGACAAACACCTAAAACACTTAAGTTCCAATAGCTGAAACCTACTAAAACTGTCATGGAATCCCCATATTGATGAAACTATAAAAAAAATCAAACAAAGCATTAGGGTTTATTAAAAGAAATTTCTATAAATCAGATAAGAACATAAAACTAAAATGCTATTTAACCTTGGTTAGGCCAATAATAGAATATGCATCCTCTGTTTGGGACCCCTCAACTCAGGAAAACATTAAGAAACTGGAACAGACACAAAATAGAGCAGCGAGATTCATAACAAACGAATATTCACATTTCACTAGAGTAACACCTTTAGTAAAATCACTAAATTTAGAAAGCCTTCAGGATAGAAGACTTAAGAGTAAAGTAGCAATTATACACAAAACACTGAACCATAATCTCCAAATACAAAAACAAAACTTAATAAAATACTCAGAAAGACACTAAGATAGAGGTACATTCCTCGTCCCATATGCTAGGACAAATCTGTACAAATGCTCTTTCTTCCCTAGTGCCATTAGAGCATGGAATGGTTTGCCTGAGCTAGCCAGGAAAACCAGTGACTTGGCAGAATTTAAGTCACTGGTAAATATGCATGACTGAATGCATGACGCGTAGGACGTAATCATCTTCTTTTTTTGTAGTAACGTCTGTATTATATAAGATAAGATAACACTGGTGTAGCTCGTAATTTGGGGGGTTGACCTTTCTAGGGGCCCCTGAATTTTGAGATTGACATCATGACATGAGATAATGTAGTTAATAAATATACAAATCTAAATTCCAATTGGTAAAGTATACAAGTAATTAAAAAATCATTAAGATTAAGATTCTTTTACTGAATAAAACCGTTGTGTATTGGCGAGATAATGCACAAGTGACAAATCATATCGCCTGTCTAGTAGTTTTGTTTTCACGTGAATAGCAAGTGGCGTACAATTTAATATTTAATGTAAGAAATGATTTAGGACATTCATTTGGGGCCCTCTCGTGATGACCAGCTAACTATTGTAAAAAAAAACAAAAAACGAAAGCTTAAAATCTATGGCCACATTACAAAATCTACGGCGTTCGCAAAAACCTCCCTTCAGTGAACAGTACCAGGAAAAAAAAAAAGAGGCATACAAAGAAAGCGATGAGAGACAACATAAAAGAATGAACGGGCCTACCATTGGAAGAGGGTTTAAATACGGCAAAATACATGGAGAAATGGAGAAAGACAGTGGACAAGTCTTGCTTGGTGCCCCAACGGTCCAACAGACTAAGGGATAGGGCAAGTGGGGGCTAGAGAGGACTTTCAAATTTGGTCACCTCCCTACCCTAGCTACGACACTGTCTACAAAAATCCAGTTCAACTTTAGTACAAACTTGCGGCATTGCTGCTGAGGGTGGGACGCTTGACCTTTGAACTGCGGGTTCTCAGATTGAAGACTGGGACTTTAAACTTCGGGATTTTTAAGGAACGCCTGAGTCCAATCGATTCTTATGGGTACATGATCAACGTGTAAAGGCGTCTGGTCATTGTGCTAGCCACATGACACACCCTCATGACTTTCACCATAGAAACAGATGGATTTCGCATAAATCTGACTCCTTAGATAGCAATATAGATCACAAGAGGAATTTACACTAATTTACTGTAGGCTATAGATCTTTTAGCGAAGCTGATATCAAATCACTGTCTGTCTGTCTGTCTGTCTGGTACAAATTGTGTACGTTTTTTCTCCTCCTATTCAGTCTCGGATCAAGTCTAAGCTAAGCACAATTGTTCATTGACTTTAACTAAACAAAAAAAATTACCAAATAATTAATAGCTGTTAATATATTAATTTTGTTTGATATAGAAAAGGGAAATAAATATTACAATATTGAGAAATATAGTTGTAAAGCTGTACAGTTCTTTCCCTAATATTACCTTTCTTTTTATTTTTACAGTATTTTGTATTAGTAATATTTATATTTAAAATATGTTAAAATTAAGCTTAAGAATTCTATTGTATTCTAAACTGTTTCTTTTAATTTCTCAACAGTGGTTTTTCATCTGTGTAGTATTCTCATCTTCGGCCTCGAGACGCCTCATCCCGACACCATCTCGTGGTCATTCAACATGTCAGCAGCCGCTGTGGGGCTGGCAGCGGTTGGCATTGTGCTGGCCATCGTCTCCAGAAAGAAAGCGCTGCGCAAATTTACCTTGTTTTCGAAACAAAATAGAACGGTGACGCCTCTGTCGTCCAATGACAGCCCTAGCATTGGCGGTTCATCCAGTGGGGCCCACCACAGCCACACGCCTGTAAGGCATGATAAAACGTTCGGCCCAGCCGAGAGACATCCCAGACACAACCCCGACCCATTTCCTACAAACGCTGACTCTAGCGAGTCATCCACGTCCTACGCCCGCCAACCAACAAGATTACACGAACCACATTTGCACCCGCCAGTGGCGTTTCCTCGACACAACCCTTCTTCGGCTTTAGGACCTATCTCTTTGGGACCGATTCGAGGTACAGCGCCTAGCGCTCCACCGATCGAGGAGCCTCCCACATATGACGAAGCAATATATCAAAGTTGAGCCGATACGTTGAATAGATTTTAACAGTTTTAAGGATTTAAATATTGAAGAACAAAATGACCTCTCCTGATTTAAATGTTGATATGACATCTCCTGAATTAAATATTGATATTACCTCTCCTGATTTAAATATTGATATGACCTCCTGTGATTTAAATATTGAAGAAAAATATGAACTCTCCTGAAGATACAAACAATAACAAAGACAAAGAAAACATAAGTAAGCTTTTATGACCATATATTTGAACTAACACACTGTCATTCTTTGTATCCCCTCTCATTATATTAGTCTAGTCTAAAAAGAGGCTTTACTTTTGAAATTTCAATACTGTAAAATTATTAACACTTGATTTCATTTTTAATACACAAAATAACATTGTGCTCATTTTCTAAAACTAACTTATTGACCTTGCTTGATAAAGTCTTATATATGACTGATATATTGTTTAGCCGAGATCAAGATTGTACTCTCCGATCCCTTTGTGGTGCTGTGTGTTAAGTTTTGGCCATTCTAATTTTTATTTAGCTATATAAAAAGTTCAAGTCTTTGTGTATGTGTGTGTGTTGACTGTCATATATGTCACATATGTTGTAGAAAGAAATACAAAAAAGATGGGTGCTAAAAAACATTTATATGTAGGGTTCAGAATAAGTTATAGACATTTTGAGAATTATTATTTGGTCTATTTTAATATATATATATATATATATATGTATAATAGTGTATAATATAATAATGTATACACTTTAAAACGTTTTCATTATTTTTATTATTCATAAAAATCTTTACCCATTTTCTGTTTAAATTGAAAATGTTAAAAATAATTTACTGATTTACATAATACAACAACTTAATATAGCACATCCTTACAATTTTCAGAATTATTAGTTCTAAATAGATATTTTCTACAAACTTGTAGAATACAGTACTCACGATTTTACCCATTTTAAATGAAGAACTGAGATGAAAGGCTGGCTACATGAACACATTGTTGTCAGCAAGAGACATTTCTGCACGATCTCGTATGATCCATACAAGATCCTATCATGAATTCTTAGAAAGAGGATTAATTTCATATTTTGAGAATCCTTGTTTTCTCGACATAACATCTGTAGGATGTCTATCTTGACTTAGAGTGCATGAATACTATACCACAATTGTTGTTTTTTTTCGGTCCAATGCATATTTACGTCTCATTTGGAAGAATTGAAAATCCTTTTTACTTGAAAAGAAACCCCAGTTATAAAATAATCTGGGGGGATTGAAATGTTTCTGTTGTTTTTTTTTTCAGGCATCTTTTTTTTTAATTAACTTAATTAGGTTTCTTTTAAGCGTTTTAAGTAACGTTATAAAAAATCATCTTAAACAAAAACCTACTCCTGATTCACCTATTATATGCAGATTAATATTTATTTTGTTATAGTATAATAGTATTTTGAAACAGATTCTCTCTTTTCTTATATTAAATTCAATCCATGATATTTTCTGGGTGTTCGTGATTCTAATTAAAAACGACATTATCTGTTAAAATGCCAAACCTACATAGCATTATCCTAAAACGTTGTCATACAAGGTCGACATCTAATCCCTTATTTATTACATTATCCTAAGACGTTGTCATACAAGGTCGACATCTAATCCCTTATTTATAGCTCTGATTGACAGAATTGCACGAGGTCGTGTTAAAGTTTTTAGTGAAGAATTGCAATATGTATGCTACAGTGCAGTTCTGAAATCCTAGTTCTAAATATTGCAATATGTATGCTACAGTGCAGTGCTGAAATCCTAGTTCCAAATATTGCAATATGTATGCTACAGTGCAGTGCTGAAATCCTAGTTC
>JADKLZ010015482.1:0-11225 GCA_021533235.1 Biomphalaria straminea | reverse complement strand
GGGTTGATGGACACTGGGTGGGTTGATGGACACTGGGTGGGTTGATGAACACTGGGTGGGTTGATGGTCACGAATCTCAAAAACGAATTTAACGATTTTCTTGGAGCTTTGACAGTTTGGGGAAAAAATACTAGCTAATTGGCCACACTGGGAAAACTCTGGTTATATCGTTATAATTGTTCAAAATATAATCTTCTAAAATTTAATTTGGTCTGGAGTGCCCAGACAGTTTTAACATTAGGAATCATAGTACAAGTATAATAGGGCAAGTGACTGAATGTGCCCAAGAGAATAACATTCGTCTAAGTGTGGGCACTTAATAATTTTCTTAAAAATTAAATTAGGTCTGGAGTGCCCGAGTGTTTTTAAAGTAGGAACTGTAGTACCACAATGCAGATGAATAGGGCAAGTATAATAGAGCTAGTGACTGAAAGTGCATAAAAGGATGAAATTCTTGTAATTGTGGGCATTTCTGGGAATTGTTGGAATCCGCAATTTTATACTTGTGTTCCTGTAGTAACTGTCTGTTTTTTGATTAATTTTGAACTTCGCTGTTCAACGAGAAAATAAGAAGAATATTTTATAATGCGTCTTTCAGTCAAAAATATCTTTTCAATCAATAAACTCAACTGACAGTTTCGCAGTCCTCTTTTTTTTTTCTTTTAACCTCGAGGATTAGCAGAAGTGGCTTAGAAAGTAAACTCAAAATACAGAAGAAAAAAAAACACAAAAAAAAAAAACTGAGAATCGATTTTTTTGCAGATTTTTTCTTGTATGGAAAAAGGGGGAGGGGGTGTCTATGTGTGTGTGTGTCTTATATGAATAAAATGTGTAGATCTAATAGGAAGTGGATTAGTATGTGTGTCTTTGGATAAATCAGAGAGAGTTTTAAAAAATCGCTATTGCCAGCAGTAAAAAGAAAATCACGATCATTTAATAGAGTATATTTGTTGTTTGATTCGAATGATTTCATAACACATTTATTCTGTATAACATTCTTAATGAAACAGACATATTATAACATTCTTTTAAGAATAACGATACAGTATTTCATAATAAAACAATCAAGATACTATAGAAAACTTAGAAAACCATTAGATCTAGATTTAACATTTTTCATGAATTATTTTCAATGTAAAACAAAAATGGTTTCCACTAGTCTGCAGCCTTGACCTTTTAGCATGTACACTGAACTATAAATATCTGTACTTCTACTGTTTATTTCTGTTTCATAAGTGGGCGGGGTAGTGGAAGGTATAGGAACACCAGGCTGGGAATATTTTGAAACATTTTTTCCTCTGTTGATTTGAAATGTTTATAATTGATTAGTTTGCTCTGTATTTGTCTGGACAATCGCCGAGGGACTGTCTATCAAAATGTATGCTGGACACCAACAGAACTGACGGACGCACACACACACACTTAGCTTCTCGCTAAATTTAGTAAAGGTTTGTTCTTTTATCATAAAACTGGACGCATGACACTGGCATACATACTTTTATAGATGATGGGTAGAAAGATAATGTAGATAAGATTATTTAAATCTATATTCATGGCACCACTAGGCGAAAGGCCTTCTAAGGTCACCGGCCAGGGCGGAAGAGTTGCAAGATGGACTACAACGGCCTCATGTTCAGGACCAAGGCGAACATCCAAAATGGAGGTACTCTGCTGTGGTCAATCATGGAGAGGGATGGGCGCCGCCATGAAATTATCTAGCCCTCGATACGCCAATTGAGACAGTGACCAAAAATGTATCGATACCGGCTCGGCCGTCGCCCGGGTTACCAAGGGCCGCGCCTACCGTCACAGACCAGGGCGGAGGTGAGAAGTATATTACTGGTCCACACAAAAATACCATTGAAAGAGGTTTTAAACAGGGCAAAGGATAGAAAGGAATGGAGAAAGATGGTCTACGAGTCTTGCTTGATGCCCCAACGGTCCACCAGACTAAGGGATAGGTAACAGGTAACAGGTAATTCATGTAACGTTATTAGAAGAATAGACTATTGCTTTGTGATGCCGGATTGATTTCAATACTTCGAGGTTGCAACATTATTTTCATTACTGTCAAATTGTAATTTTTTTTTAAATTATCAGGTTGCATGAATTATATGGAAAATCTTTTTCCCTATTATGTTGTTAATAAAGTGAATATTCAAAGTTTCTGGCCGGATGGGTGTTATGGAGAGAGAGAGAGTGAGAGAAAGAGAGAGAGAGTGTGTGTTTATATCGTGACGGTGGGAAGAGGTTAGAGATTGGTTGTGAATGATGTCACATAGGTGGCACTGTCGTCACTTGTTCTTAGTTAAGGGAGACGACTCCAGAACGTAAGACTGAAAGGTTGTGTCATTGTAGAGAGTTACTTTTGTTAAAGAATATTATTACTGAAGTCTACCTCATTTATGTTATATCGGCTTGATTTTTAACTATATTACAAATTAAATTCTATTTAGCACTTCACATCAGAAGAAGTTATTCAAGTTATTGGAAATTTTATTAGTCAAGACATAATACGCCTACAGGGCTACAACAGTTGTCCACCAGCTGTTTGGTGCTGCACCCAATTACAATATAAACAAATTCAACCTGAGATAAAATGAAATTATAGTAGTAGACTTTACAAAATGGTATTTTAACGAAATGTTACTCACCACTAAAACATGTCTTTTTATTCTCGTGTTCTGAAATCGTCTGTCCTATCTAAGGCCGTTGACGACAAGCCGTTTATCTTGCATCTAACAATCACCAGACGCCCTTTTTTTTACCTATCCCTTAGTCTGTTAGACCTTTGGGGCACCAAGCAGGACTTGTCTACAGTTTTTCTCCATTCTTCCCTGTCTTTTTGCCTTATTTAAACCCCCCGTCCATTCTTTTGTGTTGTCCTCCCGCCGCTTTCTCTGTCTGTCTTTCTCTGTCTGTCTTTCTCTGTCTGTCTTTTCTTTTTCTTTACTGTGTATAGTAAATAAAAAAAATACATTCCACTAAGAAAAACAATTCAAAACCAATGCTTCCAGACAATTCTCATGATGCTAGCAATATGGCTGGAAATCAGAACAGGACACTTTGACCTACCAGAGAGATGATAGACACCTAGAGCCCTCCAGGCCACCCTCTCTATTCAATACCTTCACGTATCAGGTCGTGCTGTTATGTTACTCTATGATTTTATTTCGCTAAAGATTTCGGGGAGAGGAGGGGGGGGTCACGATGGAGAAAATAATAAAATGCGAAACTATCAACAAAATATTTTATGTAGATATTTGATCGTTACTATGAATTATTAATGGGGCATGGTAGCAGTAAAATATTTCCCTGACATTTACAGATGTAGTCTATTTACTTATTAATGCTTTGAAATCTAAGACAGATATATTGTACATATAGTATAGCATAGATAGATAAAGATATATATAGATATGTATTGGTTAGCTTTGAGTAGCTGTAGACAACAAAGACCAGAAAGGAAAGACGATACTTGTTTTAACGTATAGCAATCTACCAGGCCCAGTTGTCAGTATTAAGCGTCATGTTAAACGCCAAAGGGTTTCATAGTCTAGTCAGTGTATCTGAAAGTTGTTGACTTCCTTCTGCTATGCTGTGGTCATGAGTTACCGACCCTTCTGAAACGAATACACTTGGGTTTATATGTTCACGTTTCGTTCTGAACAATCTCAACAAGTTTGATAGAATTGTTCATACTATTCTAGAAACAAATCTTCCATATTATCGAATCACTCATTTTCCTGGGTAGGTGTGAGCTCATGTTTTTTTTTCTTCTTACGAAACAAACTGTTTAAAACTTCAGTGTTTGAAAAGTCATTGTCAAGACTGAGACATCCAGGAAGTCAACCTCTCTAGCAGGGCCCTAGTAAGCATTGAGTGTGTAACTCGAGCGACTCGCCCGAAACTTGAGAAGTTATTGACTAAATGTGTGGATAGGAGGGGGATGCAGGGAAGCAAACTTTTTTTTTTGGTTTTATTGCTGTAAATTAATATTTGATCATAAGTCAAAATTCAACATTCTACAATATTCCATATTCTACAATATTCAATATACTAGAATGTTATAAAATTCTCTGATTAGGCTAAATCAAGTGATGTCGTTTGATCTTGTAAGACAGGGCTGGGCAAACTTTTTGTAAAGAGGGCCGCATAAAATGTGTTTTTGGTATATAATTTGCCCACCCCAGTTTTAGGTAAAAGTTTCCATATAGGTTTTGGTGAGAAGCATCTCCAATAAAGAATTAAAAAATCGATTCAAAAAATTTTTTTCCAAATGTTACGCTGGTCACAGGCGCTTCTGCCAATTTGACGCAGCTAAACAATTATTTACCAGTAGCCAGGTGGTGACGCTACTGGGGGGGGTTCATTCTGTGCACTCTGGTGCAATACCAGAGGGTGGACTTCACCTGAGTGACCAGACCGGCACACTAGACTAGCTAAAACTAACTAAGCTAAACTAAAACGACAACTAAAATAAGCAAAAAACTAAATTTATAAACAACTAATATATAAAACTTTTATTTACATCAAGTATAAGCAAGGGAGACAAATCAAAATAAATTATATACACACATAAAATAACCTCTGCTACACACTAGACCAGGGGTCTCAAACACGCGGCCCGCGGGCCGCATGTGGCCCGAGAAGCTATTTTGTGCGGCCCGCGACCATGTTTGCGAATTCAAAAAATTAGATAAAATTTACAATGACCACATAAAAGCCGTGAAATAATTTACAACTGCACAACGTGTGCGACATTCAAGAACCGGAAGCTTGTGCTGACAGGTGTGGGCTACCGTGGGAAAAACTTGTTTCAGTGACTACGGACGGTGCACCAGTAATGAGTCCAGAGAAGGTTGGTGTAATTGGATTAATGGTAGAGAAACGGAATTAGCTCAGCTTGTCGGGACCTTTTGCAGACATACACTTTTTCTTCACCAAAAAGCCCTCTCTGGCTAAAGTCTACAAATGAAGAACGTAATGGATGTTGTGAAGACGATGAACTTCAAACGTGCACGTGGTCTCAACCACAGACAGTTTGTGTCATTTGTAGCTAATTTTGGAAACGGAATACGGAGAGTTGCTGTATCATTTTGAAGTCAGATAGTTGAGTCGTGGAAAAAGTTCTGCAGAGATTTTTTGAACTGAGACGGTAAATAGCATTATTCATAGCAATGAAAGACAGAGACACACTTCAGCTCAGTGACCCAATGTTTTTGTCGGATATTGCTTTTCTTACTCACGCAACATCTCAATGCACTAAATTCACAACCACAGGGCATAAAGCAGCTGATTACCGTGATGTCTGACCGCATCAAATCATTCAGATACAAGCTGTGGGCCACTCAGCTGGCAGATGGAAACCTGGATCATTTCTCTTTTCTACAGAGCATGACGGTTGAACCACAGCGCCTGAAAGACTAGTAGACATCCTCTCCAGACTACTAACAGATTTTGAACATCGCTTTCAGCAATTCACTTCTCTCGAACCACAGTTTTTCCTTGTTGCCACTCCGTTCGCAGGCAGCTGACATAAAAAACTTTCCAGAGGAAGTCCAGATGGAACTATTGGACCTGCACTGTGACACTGAAGCAAAAATACGCTGATGTTGGCGTTCCAGGTTTCTATCAGTTTCTTCCCAAAGAGAAGTTTCCAAACTTATTCTGCGCAGCTGCTAAAACTCTAGCTATGTTTGGGAGTACGTACGTTTGCGAACAGTTTTTCTTTAGAATGAAGATCAACAAAACAGCATTACATTACGATCAAGACTGACTAATGAGCATCTGAGAGCAACCTTGCGGCTTGTCACTACACGCGACTTCAGGCCTAACGTCGATGGTCTGTATCTGCCAAACGCTCACAGCTGAGTGGACAGAAACATGAGGGACGAGCCATCTGCAGCAGGCCTAGTAATTATAGTTTTTTTTATTTTTGTTTTTTTAAACTACAGTTTCTGCTTTTTTATTAGTGACAGAGACCACGATCAACTTATTTTAGTAAACTTAACTGCATGTGCTTGTAACTTGTAATAAACTAAACTAATGTAATTAATAATTTTAAAAACTTTATTTTAACATTTAACTGCATTGACATTAGTGTTTGTAAAATTTAATGAAAAAGCATTCTCTTTTCGTGGTGCGGCCCGCTGACTGGTTGTTACTTTCCACTGCGGCCCACATGCTGATATGAGTTTGAGACCCCTGCACTAGACTAAATTGACTAAATTAAAATATAAATATTTAGAGACCAACTCATCTAAAACTAAACAACCACACTAACCGATATTATAATACTAAACTTAAACAGAGTTAACCAACGAACAAATCCACTACTTCGAACACTAAAAACTAATCAACCAACTCTTAATTAATAACTCATATAAAACTACTACAATTTAGCCTACTACAATTAAGACATATAAACAGGCAGACTTATAGGCAAGCCAGCCTCGTTGGCGAGCATTATGGGCGAGCAGACTTAACTGCAGTAAGGATAGCCTATAATAAAAAACAAACACTAGTAAATAAAAATTAAAAATAAAATAATAGTTTAGGCCTAGATTTAGATCTGGGAATCTAGGCCAACATCATATATATGAGGCAAATGCAATTACCTGCATGTGGCTAATTAAAGCCATACAAAACCACACATCAATGTCTATACTACAACACTAGTTGGGCTAGACAACAAAAACATTTAGACCTAGATCTAGATAAATGACGAGGGTCGCCATCTTGAGACTAAGAACATGAAATCCAAAACATCACTCTACCTAATTATTGTATATATATATATTAATAAAATACTATAATATGGGGAACATAAAATGAATAAAGAACTAATTACAAAATAGACAAGATGGGACAAAAGTAGACCTAACAAGGAGGATTGTTGAAGATGGCATTATTCAAAAGGAAGCCATGCACATCAAGTCAAAACTGGACCTTCCGTTTCCACACCGGACAATACAATGGCTGCTAAATTAAGCCGAGATTAGACACAGAACCAATCCGTGTAAATCTAGACAAATAAAACTAGATCTAGGGTCAATCAAGACAAATTACAACAAATTAAATAAAAATAAAAAGAAATAAGCCATTAAACTACTTACAGGTGGCCCCAGCCGAAGACTTAATTAACTCGACACCAGACCCACTAATTAGACTGACATGGGGGTCGAGATAAAACAAAAGGAAGTCGAAATTCAATACATCCCAATTTATAGGGGTCACTGGCCAAATAAACTAAACAAAATTACAAGCCAAAAATAAATAAAAATAAAATAAAATGGAAAATAGACATCGCATGGCTACACAAAAAAGACTTTCAATTCATTCTCGCTATCGCTTATAAGTTTATCCTTCTTGTCATGTCAGAGCGGTCCAACTTCTTCCCTACGAGTGACATACCATCATTCTGTAAATTATTTTTTTTAAGTAAAATAAAAATGCCCACTAGAAGACGTGTCAATAGACATCAAACTGAACTCAAAAAGATCAAGCTGACATTGTCTCCCACTTTCTTTATTGAACTTTATTTGACCTGCACTTTTCTGTTTACAAGAGGCAGTACGTTGTAAATGCCAGGAGAATGCATTTCTGAAGCTCGGAAAGCAGAAAAAGGATTGGAATTGGGGCTACCAACAGCTCCCCAGACCCATTAACTGCATAAGTAGAAAAGGGGAAATGAGGAGGGGTACATTTATTTCGTCTAGATGGCGTCAATAGTAATTGTTTGAGAAACGTTGATAAAGGGATTGATATTAGTTTCGGCATCCCCTCTCCCATACCACGCCCCAAATGTTTTACTAATAGGCTAAATATCAAGTGAAATATCTAGGACATTAAATTGAGACATCTGCTTGACACATCGACTAGAGACCTCAGCTTAAGACATCTGCTTGAGACATCAACTAGATACATCACCTTAAGACGTCTACTTGATACATCAACTTGAGGCATCAGCTTAAGACATCAACTAGAGACCTCAGCTTAAGACATCTGCCTGAGACATCAACTAAAGACATCAACTTAAGACATCTACTTGATACATCAACTAGAGACCTCAGCTTAAGACATCTGCTTGAGACATCAACTAGAGACATCTACTTGATACATCAACTTGAGAAATCTGCTTGAGACATCAACTTTAAACATCAGATTTAAACATCTGCTTGAGACATCAACTTGAGACATTGGCTTGAGTCTTCTGCTTGAGACATTGAGACAGGTAGACACGGGTAGAAGAAACCGAAAGAATGAGCAGAATCTTGGCAGACGACGAGATGGAGAGAGGAGCATTAGTTTGAGACATTCCGTTGGAGACCCACACGCACACACACACACATTCACCAGTAAAGTACGCTGCACTCCTACCTAAGAACCATACAACACTAGTAACAGTAACTAACCCGCTGTAGTAAATTTCAAATAGAAGAGGCTATTTATCACTGTCACATATGCCATTCTGGGTTGATTTCTATATTGGTATTACACGAGAGTTATTTTTAGCTTTTCTTTGTCTTGATAGAAATTAAAATCTATTGGCTAGAAGTTGCATCAGTCGGTAAAAGAAATTTCTAGGAGTTGCATCAGTCACGTGACTTAGAGACGTCTATGCGTTTGGTTGAGAGGATGAATTGAAAACGAGTCTAATGACAACTTCCGCCCAAAGTCGGTGATTGCGTGAGAATCAGTCTGTGCGTGAATGTCTTATTGAAAGGTTGTGTTTTCTAACATCTCTAAGTTTTATTAAGAAAGAAGCCTTTGTTATGTTATCATTTTCATCTTGTTGATCTACTATTGTACATAAGCTGTACTTACGTTTTATTCAAATAAAGTTCCAGAGTTTCATTTTCTACAAAGAATCTTTTACAGTGAATTCTAGTTCGACATTAATTCAATTATTTTAATAAAAGATTTAAATCCCCGGCATCACAAGGACATTACATCATTCAACATTGAAATGACCTTGTGACAATCACAAAACTATATGGTAACGCAAATCTTTGTTTCTAAAGCTTATTTCCTTTTGGTTTCCATGGAATAGCAAATATAGCGCGTTTCATCAATCCTAGATCTAAATTTGTTAACTCTAGCAGTTGAGATCATGTAATAGTATGAAATGGTTCATTTGAATAAATTTTTTTAGATTATGGATTTTAAAAAATTGATCAACATTATAGCTCAGATCGAGGGCGCGGTGGCTGAGCGGTAAAGCGCTTGGCTTCCGTACTGGAGGTCCCGGGTTCGAATCCTGGTGAAGACTGGGATTTTTATTTCGGGATTTTCGGGCGCCCTTGAGTCCACCCAGCTCTAATGGGTACCTGACATTAGTTGGGGAAAAGTAAAGGCGGTTGGTCGTTGTGCTGGCCACATGACACCCTCGTTAACCGTGGGCCACAGAATCAGATGACCTTTACATCATCTGCCCTATAGACCACTAGGTCTGAAAGGGGAACTTTACTTTACTTTACTTATAGCTCAGATCCATATCTATCTAAAATATCATATGTTCTATAGATTAGGTTTGAAAAGTAGACTTTTCTTCATATAATTACTTAACAAACCAACACAATGTTTTAGGACACTGTTGTGTAATATTATGACATCAGCGCGTCAACAGTGTTTTTTTTAAATACATAAGTTTTGTGTTTAAACCACTTAAATAGCTTCCCCTTTTATCTGCATAAACAGATCTTTCTAGTTTATGTATTTTTTTTAAACCAAAACTAAAACACTTATTAGACAAAAACAAAATTGATGTAACTACCAATGCTCCGCACCCACTAGTCTGACCACTTCCTGACGTCAGCATTAAGGGAGCAGTTCATGACCCTAACGTGTAAACATTGCCAACCTGCCCCATCACCATCTCCCACAACTGGTGTGTTTCAATATCACTCATTGTTTGAGTTATAAAATGTTTTCATTTGAAAATATTTACACAGCTTACGATTAAAAAAAAATACACCCAGAATAACAAATCTCATGTAACAGGATATGTTATTGCTGAATCGGCCGCCTGCTTCTCTCACAGATTATCAATGTCTGGCACTGTATACAACAAAAGAGGTCTTTGAGAAATGGAAAGAGGGGGGGGGGGAGATGGTATGAAGGCAGTGCTAGAAAATGGACTTTCTTTTTTGGGGATGAGGTCCAGAGAGAAAAAGTTAAACCGCTTACTGGGTAACATCTGGACATGCTGGGACACCCGTGGTGGAGGGGAGAGGATTGAACTTAAGACACGTAGGAATCACTTGGAGTGTGAGGCAGAGACAAAGTTAGATAGTAGAAGGTTCGTTAGCATGGACAGAGCCAAGGAAACCAAAACACAGTGTGTGTGGGTGAGAGAGAGAGAGGGGGGAAAGAGTAGAACAGAGAGATAGAGAGAAGGAGAGGAAGCAAGTGAAAGAAGGGGGGAGAGAGAGGGAGGGAAAGAGAACATAGAGATAGAGAGAAGGAGAGGAAGCAAGTGAAAGAAGGGGGAGAGAGAGAGGGAGGGGCATAGGAGGACATAGAGATGGAGAGAAGGAGAGGAAGCAAGTGAAAGAAGGGGGGAGAGAGAGGGAGGGAGGAGAACATAGAGATGGAGAGAAGGAGAGGAAACAAGTAAAAGAAGGGGGGAGAGAGAGGGAGGGAAAGAGAACAGAGAGATAGAGAGAAGGAGAGGAAGCAAGTGAAAGAAGGGGGGAGAGAGAGAGGGAGGGGCATAGGAGGACATAGAGATAGAGAGAAGGAGAGGGAGCAAGTGAAAGAAGGGGAGAGAGAGGGAGGGAAAGAGAACAGAGAGAGAGAGAGAGAAGGAGAGGGAGCAAGTGAAAGAAGGGGGGGAGAAAGGAAAGGTGAGTGAGAGATGAAGAAAATTGTAGAGGGATAGAGAAGAGATGCAAAGAAATAAAACACTCGAGTCAGAAGGTTGAATGAAAGAATCAAAAAGGTAAATAACAAGACAGCTGAAAGACTTTTTTTAAAAAGTTGGAGTGAATAAAGAAAAACAGACAAACTGGTTAAAAAAAACAGACATAATGAGAAAGAGATAAATAGAAGTAGATAGACAGCCAGGCTGAGAGGCAAGCGGATAGATAGAGAGATAGATACATAGATACATAGATAGATAGATACATAGATAGATAGATACATAGATACATAGATAGATAGATAGATAGATACATAGATACATAGATACATAGATAGATAGATAGATAGATACATAGATA
>JADKLZ010015481.1:0-11229 GCA_021533235.1 Biomphalaria straminea | reverse complement strand
GGGTTGATGGACACTGGGTGGGTTGATGGACACTGGGTGGGTTGATGAACACTGGGTGGGTTGATGGTCACGAATCTCAAAAACGAATTTAACGATTTTCTTGGAGCTTTGACAGTTTGGGGAAAAAATACTAGCTAATTGGCCACACTGGGAAAACTCTGGTTATATCGTTATAATTGTTCAAAATATAATCTTCTAAAATTTAATTTGGTCTGGAGTGCCCAGACAGTTTTAACATTAGGAATCATAGTACAAGTATAATAGGGCAAGTGACTGAATGTGCCCAAGAGAATAACATTCGTCTAAGTGTGGGCACTTAATAATTTTCTTAAAAATTAAATTAGGTCTGGAGTGCCCGAGTGTTTTTAAAGTAGGAACTGTAGTACCACAATGCAGATGAATAGGGCAAGTATAATAGAGCTAGTGACTGAAAGTGCATAAAAGGATGAAATTCTTGTAATTGTGGGCATTTCTGGGAATTGTTGGAATCCGCAATTTTATACTTGTGTTCCTGTAGTAACTGTCTGTTTTTTGATTAATTTTGAACTTCGCTGTTCAACGAGAAAATAAGAAGAATATTTTATAATGCGTCTTTCAGTCAAAAATATCTTTTCAATCAATAAACTCAACTGACAGTTTCGCAGTCCTCTTTTTTTTTTCTTTTAACCTCGAGGATTAGCAGAAGTGGCTTAGAAAGTAAACTCAAAATACAGAAGAAAAAAAAACACAAAAAAAAAAAAACTGAGAATCGATTTTTTTGCAGATTTTTTCTTGTATGGAAAAAGGGGGAGGGGGTGTCTATGTGTGTGTGTGTCTTATATGAATAAAATGTGTAGATCTAATAGGAAGTGGATTAGTATGTGTGTCTTTGGATAAATCAGAGAGAGTTTTAAAAAATCGCTATTGCCAGCAGTAAAAAGAAAATCACGATCATTTAATAGAGTATATTTGTTGTTTGATTCGAATGATTTCATAACACATTTATTCTGTATAACATTCTTAATGAAACAGACATATTATAACATTCTTTTAAGAATAACGATACAGTATTTCATAATAAAACAATCAAGATACTATAGAAAACTTAGAAAACCATTAGATCTAGATTTAACATTTTTCATGAATTATTTTCAATGTAAAACAAAAATGGTTTCCACTAGTCTGCAGCCTTGACCTTTTAGCATGTACACTGAACTATAAATATCTGTACTTCTACTGTTTATTTCTGTTTCATAAGTGGGCGGGGTAGTGGAAGGTATAGGAACACCAGGCTGGGAATATTTTGAAACATTTTTTCCTCTGTTGATTTGAAATGTTTATAATTGATTAGTTTGCTCTGTATTTGTCTGGACAATCGCCGAGGGACTGTCTATCAAAATGTATGCTGGACACCAACAGAACTGACGGACGCACACACACACACTTAGCTTCTCGCTAAATTTAGTAAAGGTTTGTTCTTTTATCATAAAACTGGACGCATGACACTGGCATACATACTTTTATAGATGATGGGTAGAAAGATAATGTAGATAAGATTATTTAAATCTATATTCATGGCACCACTAGGCGAAAGGCCTTCTAAGGTCACCGGCCAGGGCGGAAGAGTTGCAAGATGGACTACAACGGCCTCATGTTCAGGACCAAGGCGAACATCCAAAATGGAGGTACTCTGCTGTGGTCAATCATGGAGAGGGATGGGCGCCGCCATGAAATTATCTAGCCCTCGATACGCCAATTGAGACAGTGACCAAAAATGTATCGATACCGGCTCGGCCGTCGCCCGGGTTACCAAGGGCCGCGCCTACCGTCACAGACCAGGGCGGAGGTGAGAAGTATATTACTGGTCCACACAAAAATACCATTGAAAGAGGTTTTAAACAGGGCAAAGGATAGAAAGGAATGGAGAAAGATGGTCTACGAGTCTTGCTTGATGCCCCAACGGTCCACCAGACTAAGGGATAGGTAACAGGTAACAGGTAATTCATGTAACGTTATTAGAAGAATAGACTATTGCTTTGTGATGCCGGATTGATTTCAATACTTCGAGGTTGCAACATTATTTTCATTACTGTCAAATTGTAATTTTTTTTTAAATTATCAGGTTGCATGAATTATATGGAAAATCTTTTTCCCTATTATGTTGTTAATAAAGTGAATATTCAAAGTTTCTGGCCGGATGGGTGTTATGGAGAGAGAGAGAGTGAGAGAAAGAGAGAGAGAGTGTGTGTTTATATCGTGACGGTGGGAAGAGGTTAGAGATTGGTTGTGAATGATGTCACATAGGTGGCACTGTCGTCACTTGTTCTTAGTTAAGGGAGACGACTCCAGAACGTAAGACTGAAAGGTTGTGTCATTGTAGAGAGTTACTTTTGTTAAAGAATATTATTACTGAAGTCTACCTCATTTATGTTATATCGGCTTGATTTTTAACTATATTACAAATTAAATTCTATTTAGCACTTCACATCAGAAGAAGTTATTCAAGTTATTGGAAATTTTATTAGTCAAGACATAATACGCCTACAGGGCTACAACAGTTGTCCACCAGCTGTTTGGTGCTGCACCCAATTACAATATAAACAAATTCAACCTGAGATAAAATGAAATTATAGTAGTAGACTTTACAAAATGGTATTTTAACGAAATGTTACTCACCACTAAAACATGTCTTTTTATTCTCGTGTTCTGAAATCGTCTGTCCTATCTAAGGCCGTTGACGACAAGCCGTTTATCTTGCATCTAACAATCACCAGACGCCCTTTTTTTTACCTATCCCTTAGTCTGTTAGACCTTTGGGGCACCAAGCAGGACTTGTCTACAGTTTTTCTCCATTCTTCCCTGTCTTTTTGCCTTATTTAAACCCCCCGTCCATTCTTTTGTGTTGTCCTCCCGCCGCTTTCTCTGTCTGTCTTTCTCTGTCTGTCTTTCTCTGTCTGTCTTTTCTTTTTCTTTACTGTGTATAGTAAATAAAAAAAATACATTCCACTAAGAAAAACAATTCAAAACCAATGCTTCCAGACAATTCTCATGATGCTAGCAATATGGCTGGAAATCAGAACAGGACACTTTGACCTACCAGAGAGATGATAGACACCTAGAGCCCTCCAGGCCACCCTCTCTATTCAATACCTTCACGTATCAGGTCGTGCTGTTATGTTACTCTATGATTTTATTTCGCTAAAGATTTCGGGGAGAGGAGGGGGGGGGTCACGATGGAGAAAATAATAAAATGCGAAACTATCAACAAAATATTTTATGTAGATATTTGATCGTTACTATGAATTATTAATGGGGCATGGTAGCAGTAAAATATTTCCCTGACATTTACAGATGTAGTCTATTTACTTATTAATGCTTTGAAATCTAAGACAGATATATTGTACATATAGTATAGCATAGATAGATAAAGATATATATAGATATGTATTGGTTAGCTTTGAGTAGCTGTAGACAACAAAGACCAGAAAGGAAAGACGATACTTGTTTTAACGTATAGCAATCTACCAGGCCCAGTTGTCAGTATTAAGCGTCATGTTAAACGCCAAAGGGTTTCATAGTCTAGTCAGTGTATCTGAAAGTTGTTGACTTCCTTCTGCTATGCTGTGGTCATGAGTTACCGACCCTTCTGAAACGAATACACTTGGGTTTATATGTTCACGTTTCGTTCTGAACAATCTCAACAAGTTTGATAGAATTGTTCATACTATTCTAGAAACAAATCTTCCATATTATCGAATCACTCATTTTCCTGGGTAGGTGTGAGCTCATGTTTTTTTTTTCTTCTTACGAAACAAACTGTTTAAAACTTCAGTGTTTGAAAAGTCATTGTCAAGACTGAGACATCCAGGAAGTCAACCTCTCTAGCAGGGCCCTAGTAAGCATTGAGTGTGTAACTCGAGCGACTCGCCCGAAACTTGAGAAGTTATTGACTAAATGTGTGGATAGGAGGGGGATGCAGGGAAGCAAACTTTTTTTTTTTGGTTTTATTGCTGTAAATTAATATTTGATCATAAGTCAAAATTCAACATTCTACAATATTCCATATTCTACAATATTCAATATACTAGAATGTTATAAAATTCTCTGATTAGGCTAAATCAAGTGATGTCGTTTGATCTTGTAAGACAGGGCTGGGCAAACTTTTTGTAAAGAGGGCCGCATAAAATGTGTTTTTGGTATATAATTTGCCCACCCCAGTTTTAGGTAAAAGTTTCCATATAGGTTTTGGTGAGAAGCATCTCCAATAAAGAATTAAAAAATCGATTCAAAAAATTTTTTTCCAAATGTTACGCTGGTCACAGGCGCTTCTGCCAATTTGACGCAGCTAAACAATTATTTACCAGTAGCCAGGTGGTGACGCTACTGGGGGGGGTTCATTCTGTGCACTCTGGTGCAATACCAGAGGGTGGACTTCACCTGAGTGACCAGACCGGCACACTAGACTAGCTAAAACTAACTAAGCTAAACTAAAACGACAACTAAAATAAGCAAAAAACTAAATTTATAAACAACTAATATATAAAACTTTTATTTACATCAAGTATAAGCAAGGGAGACAAATCAAAATAAATTATATACACACATAAAATAACCTCTGCTACACACTAGACCAGGGGTCTCAAACACGCGGCCCGCGGGCCGCATGTGGCCCGAGAAGCTATTTTGTGCGGCCCGCGACCATGTTTGCGAATTCAAAAAATTAGATAAAATTTACAATGACCACATAAAAGCCGTGAAATAATTTACAACTGCACAACGTGTGCGACATTCAAGAACCGGAAGCTTGTGCTGACAGGTGTGGGCTACCGTGGGAAAAACTTGTTTCAGTGACTACGGACGGTGCACCAGTAATGAGTCCAGAGAAGGTTGGTGTAATTGGATTAATGGTAGAGAAACGGAATTAGCTCAGCTTGTCGGGACCTTTTGCAGACATACACTTTTTCTTCACCAAAAAGCCCTCTCTGGCTAAAGTCTACAAATGAAGAACGTAATGGATGTTGTGAAGACGATGAACTTCAAACGTGCACGTGGTCTCAACCACAGACAGTTTGTGTCATTTGTAGCTAATTTTGGAAACGGAATACGGAGAGTTGCTGTATCATTTTGAAGTCAGATAGTTGAGTCGTGGAAAAAGTTCTGCAGAGATTTTTTGAACTGAGACGGTAAATAGCATTATTCATAGCAATGAAAGACAGAGACACACTTCAGCTCAGTGACCCAATGTTTTTGTCGGATATTGCTTTTCTTACTCACGCAACATCTCAATGCACTAAATTCACAACCACAGGGCATAAAGCAGCTGATTACCGTGATGTCTGACCGCATCAAATCATTCAGATACAAGCTGTGGGCCACTCAGCTGGCAGATGGAAACCTGGATCATTTCTCTTTTCTACAGAGCATGACGGTTGAACCACAGCGCCTGAAAGACTAGTAGACATCCTCTCCAGACTACTAACAGATTTTGAACATCGCTTTCAGCAATTCACTTCTCTCGAACCACAGTTTTTCCTTGTTGCCACTCCGTTCGCAGGCAGCTGACATAAAAAACTTTCCAGAGGAAGTCCAGATGGAACTATTGGACCTGCACTGTGACACTGAAGCAAAAATACGCTGATGTTGGCGTTCCAGGTTTCTATCAGTTTCTTCCCAAAGAGAAGTTTCCAAACTTATTCTGCGCAGCTGCTAAAACTCTAGCTATGTTTGGGAGTACGTACGTTTGCGAACAGTTTTTCTTTAGAATGAAGATCAACAAAACAGCATTACATTACGATCAAGACTGACTAATGAGCATCTGAGAGCAACCTTGCGGCTTGTCACTACACGCGACTTCAGGCCTAACGTCGATGGTCTGTATCTGCCAAACGCTCACAGCTGAGTGGACAGAAACATGAGGGACGAGCCATCTGCAGCAGGCCTAGTAATTATAGTTTTTTTTATTTTTGTTTTTTTAAACTACAGTTTCTGCTTTTTTATTAGTGACAGAGACCACGATCAACTTATTTTAGTAAACTTAACTGCATGTGCTTGTAACTTGTAATAAACTAAACTAATGTAATTAATAATTTTAAAAACTTTATTTTAACATTTAACTGCATTGACATTAGTGTTTGTAAAATTTAATGAAAAAGCATTCTCTTTTCGTGGTGCGGCCCGCTGACTGGTTGTTACTTTCCACTGCGGCCCACATGCTGATATGAGTTTGAGACCCCTGCACTAGACTAAATTGACTAAATTAAAATATAAATATTTAGAGACCAACTCATCTAAAACTAAACAACCACACTAACCGATATTATAATACTAAACTTAAACAGAGTTAACCAACGAACAAATCCACTACTTCGAACACTAAAAACTAATCAACCAACTCTTAATTAATAACTCATATAAAACTACTACAATTTAGCCTACTACAATTAAGACATATAAACAGGCAGACTTATAGGCAAGCCAGCCTCGTTGGCGAGCATTATGGGCGAGCAGACTTAACTGCAGTAAGGATAGCCTATAATAAAAAACAAACACTAGTAAATAAAAATTAAAAATAAAATAATAGTTTAGGCCTAGATTTAGATCTGGGAATCTAGGCCAACATCATATATATGAGGCAAATGCAATTACCTGCATGTGGCTAATTAAAGCCATACAAAACCACACATCAATGTCTATACTACAACACTAGTTGGGCTAGACAACAAAAACATTTAGACCTAGATCTAGATAAATGACGAGGGTCGCCATCTTGAGACTAAGAACATGAAATCCAAAACATCACTCTACCTAATTATTGTATATATATATATTAATAAAATACTATAATATGGGGAACATAAAATGAATAAAGAACTAATTACAAAATAGACAAGATGGGACAAAAGTAGACCTAACAAGGAGGATTGTTGAAGATGGCATTATTCAAAAGGAAGCCATGCACATCAAGTCAAAACTGGACCTTCCGTTTCCACACCGGACAATACAATGGCTGCTAAATTAAGCCGAGATTAGACACAGAACCAATCCGTGTAAATCTAGACAAATAAAACTAGATCTAGGGTCAATCAAGACAAATTACAACAAATTAAATAAAAATAAAAAGAAATAAGCCATTAAACTACTTACAGGTGGCCCCAGCCGAAGACTTAATTAACTCGACACCAGACCCACTAATTAGACTGACATGGGGGTCGAGATAAAACAAAAGGAAGTCGAAATTCAATACATCCCAATTTATAGGGGTCACTGGCCAAATAAACTAAACAAAATTACAAGCCAAAAATAAATAAAAATAAAATAAAATGGAAAATAGACATCGCATGGCTACACAAAAAAGACTTTCAATTCATTCTCGCTATCGCTTATAAGTTTATCCTTCTTGTCATGTCAGAGCGGTCCAACTTCTTCCCTACGAGTGACATACCATCATTCTGTAAATTATTTTTTTTAAGTAAAATAAAAATGCCCACTAGAAGACGTGTCAATAGACATCAAACTGAACTCAAAAAGATCAAGCTGACATTGTCTCCCACTTTCTTTATTGAACTTTATTTGACCTGCACTTTTCTGTTTACAAGAGGCAGTACGTTGTAAATGCCAGGAGAATGCATTTCTGAAGCTCGGAAAGCAGAAAAAGGATTGGAATTGGGGCTACCAACAGCTCCCCAGACCCATTAACTGCATAAGTAGAAAAGGGGAAATGAGGAGGGGTACATTTATTTCGTCTAGATGGCGTCAATAGTAATTGTTTGAGAAACGTTGATAAAGGGATTGATATTAGTTTCGGCATCCCCTCTCCCATACCACGCCCCAAATGTTTTACTAATAGGCTAAATATCAAGTGAAATATCTAGGACATTAAATTGAGACATCTGCTTGACACATCGACTAGAGACCTCAGCTTAAGACATCTGCTTGAGACATCAACTAGATACATCACCTTAAGACGTCTACTTGATACATCAACTTGAGGCATCAGCTTAAGACATCAACTAGAGACCTCAGCTTAAGACATCTGCCTGAGACATCAACTAAAGACATCAACTTAAGACATCTACTTGATACATCAACTAGAGACCTCAGCTTAAGACATCTGCTTGAGACATCAACTAGAGACATCTACTTGATACATCAACTTGAGAAATCTGCTTGAGACATCAACTTTAAACATCAGATTTAAACATCTGCTTGAGACATCAACTTGAGACATTGGCTTGAGTCTTCTGCTTGAGACATTGAGACAGGTAGACACGGGTAGAAGAAACCGAAAGAATGAGCAGAATCTTGGCAGACGACGAGATGGAGAGAGGAGCATTAGTTTGAGACATTCCGTTGGAGACCCACACGCACACACACACACATTCACCAGTAAAGTACGCTGCACTCCTACCTAAGAACCATACAACACTAGTAACAGTAACTAACCCGCTGTAGTAAATTTCAAATAGAAGAGGCTATTTATCACTGTCACATATGCCATTCTGGGTTGATTTCTATATTGGTATTACACGAGAGTTATTTTTAGCTTTTCTTTGTCTTGATAGAAATTAAAATCTATTGGCTAGAAGTTGCATCAGTCGGTAAAAGAAATTTCTAGGAGTTGCATCAGTCACGTGACTTAGAGACGTCTATGCGTTTGGTTGAGAGGATGAATTGAAAACGAGTCTAATGACAACTTCCGCCCAAAGTCGGTGATTGCGTGAGAATCAGTCTGTGCGTGAATGTCTTATTGAAAGGTTGTGTTTTCTAACATCTCTAAGTTTTATTAAGAAAGAAGCCTTTGTTATGTTATCATTTTCATCTTGTTGATCTACTATTGTACATAAGCTGTACTTACGTTTTATTCAAATAAAGTTCCAGAGTTTCATTTTCTACAAAGAATCTTTTACAGTGAATTCTAGTTCGACATTAATTCAATTATTTTAATAAAAGATTTAAATCCCCGGCATCACAAGGACATTACATCATTCAACATTGAAATGACCTTGTGACAATCACAAAACTATATGGTAACGCAAATCTTTGTTTCTAAAGCTTATTTCCTTTTGGTTTCCATGGAATAGCAAATATAGCGCGTTTCATCAATCCTAGATCTAAATTTGTTAACTCTAGCAGTTGAGATCATGTAATAGTATGAAATGGTTCATTTGAATAAATTTTTTTAGATTATGGATTTTAAAAAATTGATCAACATTATAGCTCAGATCGAGGGCGCGGTGGCTGAGCGGTAAAGCGCTTGGCTTCCGTACTGGAGGTCCCGGGTTCGAATCCTGGTGAAGACTGGGATTTTTATTTCGGGATTTTCGGGCGCCCTTGAGTCCACCCAGCTCTAATGGGTACCTGACATTAGTTGGGGAAAAGTAAAGGCGGTTGGTCGTTGTGCTGGCCACATGACACCCTCGTTAACCGTGGGCCACAGAATCAGATGACCTTTACATCATCTGCCCTATAGACCACTAGGTCTGAAAGGGGAACTTTACTTTACTTTACTTATAGCTCAGATCCATATCTATCTAAAATATCATATGTTCTATAGATTAGGTTTGAAAAGTAGACTTTTCTTCATATAATTACTTAACAAACCAACACAATGTTTTAGGACACTGTTGTGTAATATTATGACATCAGCGCGTCAACAGTGTTTTTTTTAAATACATAAGTTTTGTGTTTAAACCACTTAAATAGCTTCCCCTTTTATCTGCATAAACAGATCTTTCTAGTTTATGTATTTTTTTTAAACCAAAACTAAAACACTTATTAGACAAAAACAAAATTGATGTAACTACCAATGCTCCGCACCCACTAGTCTGACCACTTCCTGACGTCAGCATTAAGGGAGCAGTTCATGACCCTAACGTGTAAACATTGCCAACCTGCCCCATCACCATCTCCCACAACTGGTGTGTTTCAATATCACTCATTGTTTGAGTTATAAAATGTTTTCATTTGAAAATATTTACACAGCTTACGATTAAAAAAAAATACACCCAGAATAACAAATCTCATGTAACAGGATATGTTATTGCTGAATCGGCCGCCTGCTTCTCTCACAGATTATCAATGTCTGGCACTGTATACAACAAAAGAGGTCTTTGAGAAATGGAAAGAGGGGGGGGGGGAGATGGTATGAAGGCAGTGCTAGAAAATGGACTTTCTTTTTTGGGGATGAGGTCCAGAGAGAAAAAGTTAAACCGCTTACTGGGTAACATCTGGACATGCTGGGACACCCGTGGTGGAGGGGAGAGGATTGAACTTAAGACACGTAGGAATCACTTGGAGTGTGAGGCAGAGACAAAGTTAGATAGTAGAAGGTTCGTTAGCATGGACAGAGCCAAGGAAACCAAAACACAGTGTGTGTGGGTGAGAGAGAGAGAGGGGGGAAAGAGTAGAACAGAGAGATAGAGAGAAGGAGAGGAAGCAAGTGAAAGAAGGGGGGAGAGAGAGGGAGGGAAAGAGAACATAGAGATAGAGAGAAGGAGAGGAAGCAAGTGAAAGAAGGGGGAGAGAGAGAGGGAGGGGCATAGGAGGACATAGAGATGGAGAGAAGGAGAGGAAGCAAGTGAAAGAAGGGGGGAGAGAGAGGGAGGGAGGAGAACATAGAGATGGAGAGAAGGAGAGGAAACAAGTAAAAGAAGGGGGGAGAGAGAGGGAGGGAAAGAGAACAGAGAGATAGAGAGAAGGAGAGGAAGCAAGTGAAAGAAGGGGGGAGAGAGAGAGGGAGGGGCATAGGAGGACATAGAGATAGAGAGAAGGAGAGGGAGCAAGTGAAAGAAGGGGAGAGAGAGGGAGGGAAAGAGAACAGAGAGAGAGAGAGAGAAGGAGAGGGAGCAAGTGAAAGAAGGGGGGGAGAAAGGAAAGGTGAGTGAGAGATGAAGAAAATTGTAGAGGGATAGAGAAGAGATGCAAAGAAATAAAACACTCGAGTCAGAAGGTTGAATGAAAGAATCAAAAAGGTAAATAACAAGACAGCTGAAAGACTTTTTTTAAAAAGTTGGAGTGAATAAAGAAAAACAGACAAACTGGTTAAAAAAAACAGACATAATGAGAAAGAGATAAATAGAAGTAGATAGACAGCCAGGCTGAGAGGCAAGCGGATAGATAGAGAGATAGATACATAGATACATAGATAGATAGATACATAGATAGATAGATACATAGATACATAGATAGATAGATAGATAGATACATAGATACATAGATACATAGATAGATAGATAGATAGATACATAGATA
>JADKLZ010015477.1:79262-119763 GCA_021533235.1 Biomphalaria straminea | reverse complement strand
ATACACTAATTTCATAATTAAATGTCTGAACGTAACTATCTGAGAAGTTACAGAGCAAAGTCTATCTTCCAAGCCAATAATAGTAGGCCTACAATAGTTATATGCAAAACAAAAAAATGGATTGTAAAACTATAAAACGGACGTGAGCTGTGATTTGTCTACACTTGTCTTCATATTTAATCGCCATGTACAATTACATTTAGAACTAAAATAACACTAAACCAACTGTTGATATTACTAGTCTTTATCCGATCGTTAATTTTCGTAATTACAAAAATATTCCCAAAATGACTTCGGGTATATAACGTTCCTTAAGAAATTATTTAATGGAAACAAACAGGAAATGGCTTTGTTTCATATATTTGCGTGACTATCTGAGAAATGATTTTGCATTATTTCTAAACTTTAAAAACTAAACATCATTGCTTTTCTAAGATTTATTGGGGCGACTCCCCTTAGCGCCCAAAAAAGCGTTCACGTACACAAAAATCTATATATAGATACGACGTGAATCGATCGGTCGGATATAAGGATTAATTTCCGGTTTCCAGTCAAGATATAATATAAGTCTATGGTCTGGACTACTACAACAAATATTAACTCTTTTAGTGTGGCGTTACTCTCAGAGAGTAACTTGGTATTTAATTTATTTCACTATCCATTTTAAACTTTTCATTTCTCTCTTAATTTTCCGTACATGAGAGTGATTGTTCTTTGTTATGGTATAAAATTGTATGTAAGATAAACACGTTTTTTCCAAAGAAAGACGGCCTGAATTAGTGGACCCGATAAATGTAGGCTATCCAATTTCTTAGTGCTTTTTTCAGCTTAAATGATTAAATGTGTTTAGTTTTGTAATTTTTCAATATTATGGATTAAATGTTTAATTAAAAAGTTAAATCTTTAAATAGATTGATTTTTTTTTTGATTTTTTAATATGTCATTTTTCCGTGATAAGTTCAAAATAATAAAAAGAAAATAATTTTATAGCATAATTTTTTATTTGAATCAGTAGCGGTCTAACGGGGTGGCAGGTAGGGCAACCGCCACAGGCCCCGCGCCTGAGGGGGCCCCGCGATAGGAGATTGTATTGAAACAAATTGATCGCTAGACATTTTCCTAATAAAATCCAATTGGACGTCGATTTTTAGATACAAAATAAACTTTTTGCATTAGTTGCTCCCGCCTAAGTGTTTTATAGGATACTGTGCATAGACAACACGCCATGGTAGTATTTTTTATATATATATTTTTTAACTTAAAAGAAATATCTTTTATGCAAAACAATTACAATACATTATACAATGCACAAGAGGCCAATAGTAGGCCAACAGTACTTACGTAATGTTCTATGTTCTGTAACGAAAAAAGGGCCACAGCGTTAGATGTGGACATACTGAATTGTTATTGTAACAGCGTAAGAGACGGATTAGCCCGTTAGCGTGATGTGGTTCGGTATAGATAGTGTACCTTTACGGCACTGGGCCCCGCACAAGACACTCACCTAGGACCCGCGCACTGCTAAGGCCGCCCCTGATTTGAATACTATGCTTTCCTAGTCTATTCATCATCCTTTATATAAAATCAGATATGTTATATTATTTAATAAAATAAACAAGTTATGTTACTTTTAGTAACTCTACCCCCCCCCCCATGAAAATTTTTGGTCTGTAGTAACCTAATGTAACACAACTAGAAGGCAAGTCTAGACTCTAGGTTTTATTGAACAAGAATGACCAAACAGTTCACAATAACACAGTACACACACACCCACAAGCTGACCAGGACACCATGACATTTTGACACACTAGAACAGATCAGTTCACAACACACAACAAGAAATATAAATACAACAAAATTCACCCCCCGTTTAGTTTCTTTTCGCTCTACTTCTGAGATTATACGTGTGCTGTAAGGGCGTATCTCTGGCAGGTGAATTTTGTCCGTTTTCAATAATGTTTTCCTCTGCTTTTAAGGCAGGCGGAACCATGTTCTCTGCAGATGTCTCTATGTCACCTCTAGAAGCCACTGAGTGTTGGGAGACACCCGGAGAAGTCTCAGTGTTACCAGGAGCCAGTTGATGTTGAAATACCTCAGAAGATGTCTCAAAGTCTCTCGGAGCGAAATCATGTACTACGGTCTCTGAAGATGAGTCGCCTCTCGGAGCCAAATGGTGTAGTGATACAGTTTCTTCCCGTCCATTTGGAAGACGTATGTGGGCATAGTTCTGATTAGCTTCAATAAGTTCCACTTCGTCTACCAGCGGCTCATATTTGCTTTGCCTCGCATGCCTTCTCATTAGGACAGGCCCTGGAACAGATAGCCAAGTCGGCAGAGAGACACCACAGGCGGACCTTCTTTTGTAGGCAAATAGTCTTTCGTGAGGCGTCATGTTTGTAGCAGTGCATAGTAGAGATCTAATTGAATGGAGAGCGTCGTTTAGAGCTAGCTCCCATTGTGTAATAGGTAGCCCTCTTGACCTGACGACAAGAAGAATTGACTTCCAGAGAGTTGAATTCAACTTTTCAACTTGGCCATTTCCTTTGGCATTATATGATGAGGTTCTGCTTGTTACTATGCCTTTACCTCTGAGGAAAGATCGTAGCTCTTCAGACATGAAGGCTGATCCCCGGTCTGAATGTATATAAGAGGGCGTGCCAAAAATGCTGAATAAGTTTGTGAAGCATCTAATTACTGTTTGAGAAGACATGTCAGGACATGCATATGCAAAAGGAAACCTTGAGTACTCATCAATAATTGTCAATAAATATTTATTTTTAGTGGTAGAAGGGAGTGGTCCCTTAAAGTCAACACTAAGTCTCTCGAATGGTGATGTGGCTTTTACTAAGCTGCCGGCAGATGGTTGATAAAAACGAGGTTTTATCTCTGCACAGATGGGACAATTGTTTGTAACAGTTCTGATTTCTTCAACTGCATACGGGAGATTCTTTGACCGGACGAAATGGAGCATTCGCACTATGCCAGGATGGCAAAGAGTGTTGTGAAGTTCTTTCAAAGACGTAGGGGTGGTAGTTGTACTTGCACAGAATCCCCGAGAAAGAGCATCGGCGGCCATGTTGTCAGCTCCCGGCCGGTAACACACATCAAAACTGTACATTGATAGTTCTATTCTCCACCTCTGAATTTTGTCGTTTTTAATCTTGCCGTGGTGGCGAGGGTTGAGCATGAATGATACGGACCTTTGATCCGTGGTGAGTTTAAAATGTGACCCTAATAAAAAGTGTCTCCATTTCTTAATCGATTCAACGATGGCCATTGCTTCTTTCTCCACGGAGGATTGACGTCTCTCGCTAGGAGATAGTGTTCTGGAGAAAAAAGCAACTGGTCTTTTGTTCTGTGACAAGGTGGCGGATATAGCGATATCCGAAGCATCTGTTTCCACCTCCAGCGGCGTTTTGTGGTCTACATTCGTGACAACAGCAATTTCTAGTTCTCTTTTCAAAGTTTGAAATGTATCTTTGACTCTCTCAGGGAGTGGGAAAGTTCTGTTGTGAACTAAAGGATGGATCTTGTCTGAGAAATGCCTTATCCAGTTGGCATAGTAGGAGAATAGACCTACTGCTCGCCTTTGTGCATTCAGGTTCTCGGGTGGAGGAAGTTGACGCAAGGGCAGTAGTCTGTCGGGGTCTGGCTTCATCTCATTATGGGAGACTTCATAACCTAGTAATCTTATTCTTGAGGAAGCGTATGCACACTTTTCATCATTCAGAGTTAGTCCATATTTTTTTATAGCCCCAAGAAATTTATGAAGATTTTTATCATGCTCTTCTCTGTCCTTACCACAAACTGTGATGTTATCAATATAAGCATATGTACCCTCCAGTGACTCTAGTTCTATGATCTTGTCGATTGTTCGTTGAAAACAGGCTACCCCGTTAGTTACTCCAAAGGGTATCCTACAGAATTGGTATAATTTCCCTCCAGCTTCGAAGGCAGTATAAGGGCGATCAGTCTTCCTTAGAGGGATCTGATGGTATGCGTTGCGAAGATCAAGGGTGCTAAATATTTCATATTTAGCTATTTGAGAGACCATATCATCAATGCGAGGTAAGGGATAAGCATCCCTAAGTGTGAACCGATTAACAGTTTGGCTGTAGTCCACTACCATTCTTCGTTTGTGTCGTTCGTTAGTTGTTATTAAGACTTGGGCCCGCCATGGAGATGACGAGGGCTCAATTATGCCATCTTTTAAGAGTCTCTCAACCTCTGAATTGATGAATAGAGTGTCGTTTGCAGAATAACGTCTGGATTTTGTGGCGATAGGTCGACACTCTTTAAGCATGTTTTGGAAAAGAGGAGCGGGTTCGACACTAGCAGCTTTCATTCCATTTAAGACCATTGATGGTTTAGGCCCCTGAAAAGTGATCTGTACACTCTCATGTTGTTCCAGGAAGTCGTGACCTAAAATAACATCCTCACAGAGGTTGTCAAGTATGTACAGTCTGAAGTCTTTATAAGTGGAGCCTTTACTTTTAATGTCAGCGATAACATGGCCTCGAGTATAACCAGTTAGGTTAGTGTTGGCCATAGATATAAGTTTTGATGAGTGAAAAGTTTTGAATCTATACTTTCTGACAGCCGAAGCAGAAATGTAACTGTCTGAACTACCTGTATCGATGAGGGCATCAAGGGTAATGTTGTTAACTTGTATTTTCATTACAGCTCGAGATAGAGAAAACGAAGAGGCAGCTGTAATTGTATATGCTGCTGAGTTAGAGTTAGGTCTGTCAACTGTAGAAAATTTTGATTTGCATACCTTTTTGTAATGTCCCTTTTTACAGCATTTATTGCAGATTGCATCTTTAGCGGGGCATTTGCTACGAGAGTGGATAGCACCTCCACAAAAGTAGCACTTGCCTTGAGCTGCAGCTATGGTAACGGGTGTCGAGTCAATTGTGTCTTCCACCGCAGAGCAATGCGGCAATTCCGACGTAGTGGATTGTTGTGCTTGTGGTGTTTGACAAGTAGCGGCTTGTTGCGAGTTATATGTCACAGAATGTTTCTGTGCCATCTCCAGAGATCTAGCTACCTCCAATGACTTTGCGAGGTCCAGAGATGAGTACTCTAAAAGTCTCTGCCTAATCTCTGGTGACGACATGCCACTGATGAATGCGTCTCTGATGGCCTCGTTCTGGTTTTCGAGGGCAGTGACTGCTCTGAAATGGCAGTCTTTAGCCAGCAATCTCAACCTTTGAACATACCTGTCAACACTCTGTCCTGATTCCTGTTTACAATTCGATAGGAGATAGCGAGCATAAACCTCATTGGTTTGTTTGATATAGAGTCCGTTGAGTGTATTTACGGCAGTTTCAAAGTCAGTACAATCCGATATCAGTTCGTAAACACCATGCGAGATAAAGTTGCATAAAAGATCGAACTTCTCACCTTCTGGTGCAGCGAGTTTGGATGCGAATTTCTCGAAAGTGTGAAGCCAGTGCTTCCAGATCCTTTGAGCGTCCGGATCATTAGGATCCACAACCAATCTTTCAGGCTTTAGAAAACGATCCATGTTTAATGTTTGAAACACAATTAGTCCACAGGATTCTTGTTCAATAAATTGTAGTAACCTAATGTAACACAACTAGAAGGCATGTCTAGACTCTAGGTTTTATTGAACAAGAATGACCAAACAGTTCACAATAACACAGTACACACACACACACAAGCTGACCAGGACACCATGACATTTTGACACACTAGAACAGATCAGTTCACAACACACAACAAGAAATATAAATACACAACATGGTCATCCCGGAAAACTCCATTTTTTTGACAAAAAATAATTCGCACTGAAAGAGTTAATGTACACCGAGTAACACACTGGTCAACAGACAATACATTTATTGAACAAAATAAATCACTTGGGAATTAATCCAGTCATAAAGACGTAGTACACAATTGAATAATAGTTTCAAGAACAAAGTACAAGTACAACTTCTGACCATACTTACAATGATGCATAATCTAATTTACGCCTTACAACAAATAATTTTATTATCATATGTCCTTCCTCTCCAAGGACCGAGAACCAACTGCCGTTTAATCAAGAGCATGCAGAATCTAGTATTAGTAGCCTAGGCCTACATTATGAAATACAAACAACATTTTATCTTCTATGCCAGTGTTTCCCTAAAAGAGTTACGCGAAACCCTGGTGTTCCGTGAGGCCTGAATAGGTGCTCCACGAACTTTTGGACTAATTTACTAATAGGTTACCACGTGACTTCATCTCTCTAAATAAAAATAGTAAAGAGTTCCGCTAAATACTCGGAATGTGCGAGACTGCGAGTGTTCCGTTAAGGGAAAAGTTTGGAAAACACTGTTTTAACTTAAGTTTTAAGCAATATATAGCCATGTTTACAAATACGAAATCAGCATATTGTTACGTATTTCTGAATTGGCTTAATGTATTAGAAGACACACAAATAAAAACACCGCAAAGAACTTTCAGCTTCATATGACTTTACTTACTATTAACTCAGTTCGTCACTGTAGCATGTAAAGTAGAAGACAACACAATGTCTGATAGCTAATAGTTCGCTATACTTCGTTGCTGTTCATCTTTTCTCAACTTTTATAGAGCCGTATTCCAATCTACTCAGCATTTCCGAGTAGTAATCAACTACACAAATTAGAGCCTTACACATCTTACATCGACTGTGTCGACTGTAACGGCTCAGGTCCCCTGTAGTACGTTGTATAGACTTTAACGACTCTAGTCCGTTCCCGTTAACTCTACCCTAGTTAACTTGCATAGAATAAACACATCTCTCTTCTACTGTCTCGCACAGTAGACCACAGTAACGACGACTTTACTGAACACTTTTCACATTAACTCTCTAGTTTATATCGAGTCCCTAATCACTCCCCCAATATTTCAAAACACACACAGTCTCTTCTGGAACAACACGGGTAAACATCACATCCAGTTTTTTTTTTTTGTAACACACAGACTGTATAGAACAACCGCTGCAGTGTTACCTCGCCGGGGTCACACGTAGTTACCTCTGCCTGTCCTGTTCACTCGTGACAATATCATAGAAATATGTCAAGTTACAGAGCGATTAACTACCTTACTAATGTATAAGAGTTATACGTACACAATTTTGACTTACTTTCTTACTTAGGTTATACATGGCATCTTTCTTACTTAGGTTATACATGGCATTTTAAAAGAAAGCCATTTCCGAGGCGGACATCACATTGCTGATAATGATTACAGTGAAGGTGAAGTGTGTCAAATGACCGGTCAGTTACATTGTTGTTATGTATTTATTAATGGACTGTATACTTGTGTTTCTGATTTAACCACTAACAGAGGGCAGGAGAGTCGCTGGTCGTCCACTTTTACGGTATACGGATGTATGCAAACGTGGTATGAAGCTCTTTAAAATCAACACCTGCAGCTGGGAAAAAAGTAGCACTACAACTGCAAAGAAACACACGAAAAAACAGAAATGCATTCTCTGCACCTTTGTAGAGTTGGTAGTGTCGCTTACGATGCATGTATCGAAATTCAAACTCGTGCGCTCTTTACTTTTGGCAATTCATTCGAACATCTTGTGAAATTCTTTCCCAAACTTATTCTTTGCAATGCACATTGCTTTGACTGTCCACGTAACTGTGAGTGAAACTTGTGTGTGTGCGAAATGTAGATTTTTTACGCTCAGTCGGATTTTTTAATGACTTACCTATTAAAACGATCGATAGCATCAATATCTTACCTATTAAAACGATCGATAGCATCAATATCTTGTTTTGACTTAGATCCTACCGCACTGTTCGGTGCAAGCTGTTTCCATGTAGATCTAAAACTGGTAGTAATAACAGTTGAACACACAATTGCTAACTCTATTGACTATTCTGACTTGATGAAAGACTTTGCAAAAACAAAGTTACGGCACTAAATATAGTCAGAAGACATGGGCGCCGCAAGTAGGTTGGAGGTGAGGCACTTTCAACCCCATTGATTCTGAATAGCCAAAATCTAGCCATTTTTAGCACCATCAGATCAATCGAAGTAGCAAATGAACAAGTAGTGCTTACACTGGTGACTGAAGTACAGTTTTAGTACACTAGACAAGGCTTATCAGGAATTGATGGCTGATTATGTACATGCACCCCTCTGAATTCTGAGTAGTCAAATTTAAGCGTTTTTTACACATTTAAATCAACTAACTTCTGTTAGGAAGCAACCATAGACATAGATAAATATAGACTGGAAACAGGAAGTAACTTCGTGTAACTTGAAAACATGTATATCTATTGAATTTGGATTTCCGAATTATGAAAAAATTTAAAAATTACATGATCTTCAGTCTTAGAGATTAAACAAAATTTATAAACATAAAATAAAGTACACACAATTGCAATGCACAAATTTTTGTTTCATAAAACTCTCTCATTGGCCAGTCTATATTTATTTATGTCTATGGAAGCAACTTAACATGTTGTGCTTCCATTGAAATTTAGTTAATAAGACTAAGCTATTATTGTAATAAACTACAATAGGCTAATCAGTAGTTCATGTACGTCCGTCCATGTACGCTTTATTATTGGCTCTCAATTTCATTTTCTATAGCATGCTAGTCGTGACGATTTGTTTTCAATTGCTCATAATAAGAGTAATAATTAAACTTAGTAAAGGTCTAAAATATAATAAAAGTTTGGGTGGTTTTTTGTTGTTTTGTTCGTGGAATGTCTGTCCGTACATATGTACGCCCCGTTTATTTCTTTTGTACAGCAATGCAGTTCACGCGATTATTTGAAAAAGTACTTTAAAATTGTTGTATTATGTTCAAAACTTCACGAAGAAAACTTAACTAAAGGAATTTTTGTTCGGAATATATTTTTTTTTCTAGAGGAATAAGAGATTGACCCTTTACAAAACAATTAGAGCAATAATATATTCATTCTAAGACATCAGTTAGGCCAGGTGCACATCTAACTTCACATTTACTTTTACCTATCATTTGGTCTGCTGGACCGTTGAGGCACCACACAAGATCGGTCAAGCTTTTTTCTCCATTCTTCTCTGTCATTTATCTTTGATAGAATTTCATTCCGATATTCTTTTTGAACATTTAAACCTGTCATTTACCTGCCTGGTTGGACCACTTCGGGGCCAATTTTGAGTTGTGTTCGGTCTTTGTAACCTTGTTTTTTTTTTTTTTTGTTGTTTTTTTTGTCTTGGATGAAAAAACTTTTCAGTTGTCTTTCGATTTGAAAAATGCTAAAGTTTCTTTGAGATTGAGAAGTGCAGTCATCTTGGTAAATGTATTTACGTCTTGCGGAGTTGCAGTCAGAATTAGCGCTCGATAAAATAGCAGCAGCATAAATTATCAGCATTTTCTTGGTATTTCGTAATGAAACTGCACTTAACAAATGTGTTTGAGCGTTAAATTCGTTGACGGCGATAGTACTCGAGAAGAATTTGTCCCTGTTTTAAGGTGTGTCTAACGTCATTGTCAGCGAATACATTAACTGGGCCTCATTCACCAATCGTAAGCAAACAGCATTTAGCCACGTGATTCTCTATCTCTTCTATACAAATTACGATCTAATTTTTAATATACAATGGCTATCAGGTTTCCGAAGAGGCAGATCATGTACGCAATATCATAGAACAAAGTCTTGAGTACCAAAAACGATCAGTTTTGTAGACTTCAAGAAAGCGTGTCAACAGAGAATCACTATGGAAAATAGCTAGAGAATACGGCATCTAAAAAAAATTGATCCAGATCCTACTACACCTATACAGTCAGTCTAGTTGTTGCATTAAAACAGAACAGGGAACAACCGAGTTTTTTAGCATCGAGACAGGTGTGAGACAGGGGTGCATCTTATCTCCCTTCCTTTTCCTCCTAGCCACCCTTGACTATATAATGAGGAGAGCAATGAACAAGACTGCTTTTGGTATTCCATGAAGTGAACAAATTCGAATGACGGACTTGGACCTTGCTGATGATGTTGCACTACTCGGGGCTACAAATAAATGCATTCAAGAAATGACGGAGAGCCTAGATAGAGAGGCATCTAAAATTGGCCTTCGCATAAATTTGGATAAGACAAAAAAAATTCGAGATAGGGTGTCTCCGTCAAACTTTAGCGAGTCAAGCTGGAGAAGTTCACTTCCCTTGGCAGCATCATGAAAATGATGGGGATGCCTACATGATGTAGCGTACCGAATAGGAAGGCAGGGAGCATTTTTCTAAGGCTCCAGCCTATTTGGACAAGCCAAGCCATTGGACTCGAGACAAAAATACACCTTCTCAACACAATCGGCATTCCAACTGCAATATATGCATGTGAGACATGGAAGTCATCTGTCAAAATTGAGAAAAGACTAAATGTGGCTCAACAAAAAGGGCTGAGACGGATTTTTGGAGTTCATTATCACGACCAGATCTTTCTTTAGTCTCTGCTAACTTGGAATCTGTCATAACTTATCAAGTACTAGGCGATATTGGTAGTGACCACCTTCCAATATTACTGACTGTAGCTCTTTCTAAAATCAACACCAAGACCACCAAAGAGCCACGAAAGTGGTGCTATACTAAAGCTACTTGGCAAGGATATGAGACAGCTGTCGACAATGCCCTTGAAAAAATCAATGTAGAGTCTAGCTCTGTCGACCTTGTATACCGTCAGATAACAACAGCTATTTAGTCTTAATACATACTGAATAAACAAAATCTATAATGATTGTCTATCGGTGTGATTTTCGTTTGTTCATTGTTGACTACAAAAATTAAACTGCAATTTAAATTCTAATTAGACCCAGGAGCCTGTCATCAAATGAAAAACATGCATGGTGGCCACGCTATTTCTCTTCATGTCTACATGTAAGTATTACAAAGCGATAGAAACATTTAAATCATTTAAGAATTAATCTAGCTTTCCAGACGTAATTTATTCATTACAGGCATTAAGTTTAGACCGTCATCTGTTTCTTGCATTATTTTCACCGCCATTTTTAAGGTTTGTAAAGATTTTTTAAAATATATTTTTGCTTGTGTGTGACATTTCATTAAAGCAAATGTGATTTTTTTAACGTCAACAATAGCGAATTTGTAATAATTAAGGTTAAATATTCAAAATATTTAACAACTTTAAACACCATCTCTCTCTCTCTCTCTCTCTCTCTCTCTCTCTCTCTCTTTCTTTATGTCAATTTTATTTACCTCCAACTTCATTTTAACTTTTTTAAAAATAATTTTGAACTAAAATACTTGACACATACGTGTTCCACCAACCCAAACCGCAAGGTTCTAAGTTTCTCCATGACGATGTGGCTTGAATAGAGTTTTTGTAAAATGTCGATTTGATATCAATTCTCAAGATTCCTTTTGTGTTTTCATCCAGACCACCTTTTGATACATGTAACACGTACGAAGAAGCAGCTGGAGCTGCTGTTCCTGTAACGCCCTCGTTTATTTCACGTAGCAGTTTTGCGGTAAGTGATAATAATGATAATTTTATTTATAAAGCGCTGTTAAAAAAAAAACAAAAATGTAGGCTCAAGACGCTGTAAAAACATTACAAATACTAACATTTATAATGACAAACTAATCTAAAAAAGTTCTAAACAAATAAGTCTTAATGTTCTTAAAAGTGGTGAAGCATGTTGTCTGTCTGAGATCAATAGGGAGTGAGTTCCAAACCTTTGGTCCGTGAACTGAAAAAGCCCGCAGACCGTAGCTTTTGAGGGAGAAACGTGGCACCACTAAAAGCGTTGAGTCCGTTGAGCGTAGGGCTCTGTGGGGGACATATGGAGTAATCAGTTCGCTAAGGTAAAAGGGCATCTCATGGTTGTATAGACACTGAAGACAAAGTGTGGCCACCTTGTACTCGATTCTTGCTTTCAAGAAGCAAGTAGCAACAAGAACTTTTAATTAGAGTCTTTTTGAAGACGCTCTCGTGTTTCTTAAACTTTTTTTTAAGTAGGCGAAAATATTTATTAACATTACGTACAGCGGTGGCTGAGTGGTTAAGAGATAGGCTATCGAACTCAAGGTCCCGAGTTCGAATCTCGGTGAAGGCTGGGATTTTGAATTTTAGAATATTTTTAGGGGGTCCCTGAGTCCACCCAACTCTAATGGGCACCTGACTTTAGTTGGGGAATGTAAAGGCGGTTGGTCGTTGTGCTGGCTACATAACACCCTGCTTGTTAACCGTTGGACATAGAAACAGATGACCTTATCATCTGCCCCATAGATCGCAAGGTCTGAAAGGGAAACTTTACTTACGCACCGGCTAAGCCCGTTGATTTGTTCCTAGACTTTATATTGTTCGTTATGGCGAATTACCCCCCTTCTTTTATATTTTAATAAACGGGCCACATTTTAACAATCAACCTATCATAATTTTTTTATCCCATGAATAAGTGTATTTCTTACAATGAAATTTCACAGTTAATAAAAAAAAAACAATTGTTCCTCATTGTTTAAACTTATTTTTTTAAAAGATCTATTAACTCACTGTCTGACAAAGTTTTGAACCCGTTACTTCACCCACTTTCCCGTCTTCATGTACTCAATAACTTATTGTCAATGACAACACATGAATCCATTTTAGAAATGTAATTAATTAGTAGTAATTAATTGATTATTCTTTCATAGTTTAAAAATTTGGAAAAAAATCTTGCAGTATTGAGAGATGTAGCAGTAAATTTGCACTTTCTCTTAAATATCCTTTGTCCTTGACAAAGTATTTTTTTTTAGATTTTACGTGTTTTAAGCCCTCTTAAGTCAAACATTTTTTGTTTGATCCAAGTAAAATGCTTTCGTTTTTTTGTTTTTTTTCGTTTCTTTTTTTTTCACATTATTCAGGTTTTCTAACAAAATAATTGAACAGAAGCATTGAAATGTCTAATAGCTAGGAAGAGAGAGAAGAATATGACATTGAATCTTAGTTTCAAGTTGTTTTTGTTGTACAAATCCATTATTCAAAACATGGAGACTATTAATAACTTTAGTTTCACTTCTTTCTTTTTAGGTTGACCGAGAAAGCAAACCTTTACTTGATTTATAGAATATTAGAATCAAAATGTAATTTTTGTGCTTTGAAGTGTACTTTCTTATTAAGTTATGTATCTTGTGATTTTTATAAATATTCTGATCTTGAAATGAAGTTTATTTCACACACACACACACATAACGATAACAATTTCTTTGATTAGAACAGTTGTTCTCAAAACTGTGGTCCGTGGACCTCTGAAACGAGCTTAAGGGTCCGCAAAAAGATGAAAATTGTATAGAATTAAAATAAAGTCGGTTTAAAATCAGTTTCTTCGATTGCAAAACTCGAATAATAATCAATTCGTCCCTCACTACTGTTTAATATGTCTATAGCGTACTATTCTATGACGAATTAAACTCAAGATATGAAGACATTCTTCACTTAGATATTCTCGACAGAGTATTGAATCCAATAGCGCGTGGACAAACTTAGGTCCCAATCACAGATGAATCCATTCTAATACAGGGGTAGCTTATTAAAATATTCCAAGACAGGAACTTGAAACTAATGTTGGAACAAGGATACCACAAATTTTACAATTTTATATCCTACATTATGGGCCATTGTGCGGAAGTTGTTTCCCATCCGCATATTTTGGTAGAGCGTGGATTTAATGCCGGTATGAAACCTCATATCAAATTAAAGAAACCGACCATAACTTAGTGCTCAAGAAGTTATGCGGTTGCTATTTAAAACATTGACCCGTACATATTCTAACTACACTCCTACAATCACAATGTCATCACGTCTATGCAAGTAACTATTTTTAGGACTATAATTTCAATCGACACTTCCTTCAACAAAATGTCCTTATTATTATTTATTTATAAACAGAAGTTGTTATTTCAATGAACACTCCCTTAACTAATATTTTTTTATTAATATATTATGCATTTGAGTATATAATAGGATCAAATGGTTAAAACATGTGGGAACCACTGACTTTGAACAACTTATTTTGTTGCCTTGTAAGTAGCTCAGTAAGTCTCTGTAACACAAACCTTCACTAGATTGGAACCTTGTGGTACAACAGTGATCTCATAGAACCTTCTTTTGCGAAGGGATGATATTGACGTCCCTTGTTTCCACTGCCATTGTTAGGTCAACACAACTGTGTCGCTTTTATAAGAAGCTATTTTTACATTGGATGGCACCGCAATTAGGAAGCAGACGCCAAGCAGACGGGCAAGACGCAGGAAGAGTTGAAGAGAATAGCCCTGAATTGAGACGCCAGGAGGAAGTTGGTTGGTGGTCTATGCCTCAGACGGGACCACAGGCAGAAATGAGCTGAGTGTCAGCATGTTACGTTTCTATCAATGTTTTTTGCACGAGGCACTTCCATGTGTACCTATGATAGTTCCAAACCCCGCCCGCCGACATCCCTTTCCACCCTGATAGAGACCTACGCTAGGACGTACTCTTCATTTCAAAACTTCCAAAACATGGAATAGAGAAACAGAATAACGAAACGAAAAACAATAAAATGATCGAGATGAAACAAAAAAAAATTTACATTTTAGATATAAGTTTTATTTTTTCATATGAATATTAGAGTAAAAAGTAGTTGAATTTCATGTTAGTCTATTTGTATGTTGTATATTTTACTCTTTTTATTATGTTCATAATATAATATGAACTCTTGACATTATACTTTTTCGTTATAATCTCTATACTGAATAGATTATATTGTACTTTTTATAGTATACAAATAGACATAAATAAATATAGACTGGCCAATAAGAGAATTTTAAGAACAGAAAATTTGTGAATTGCAATTGTGTGTACTTTATTTTATGTCTATAAATTTTGTTTAATCTCTAAGACTGAAGATCATGTAATTTATTACATTTTTTTATAATTCGGAAATCCGAATACAATAGGTATACATGTTTTCAAGTTACATGAAGTTACTTCCTTTTTATAGTCTATATTCATTTATGTCATGTTATTTCATTTTTTTGTTTGCACCTTTAAAAGGTAAAAATCTTAAGAATATATTTTCATAATGTAATGGAATAAAATAAAATACTATTGTGAGAACAATTCAAATAAAGAGATTTTAAATCTTCCATTCTTATCAAATATAAGCGGTGTAGGCCTAACTGTACGTTTAATGTTGTTTGTGTCGAATTACTGAATTAGTAAAACAGTTGAACAATTAAAGAAGTTTGTGAAAGCAATCAAATGATGTGTTGTCTGCTCAATGCTATACGTCATTATATCATCTGAATGAAAGAGATGGCACATAATGATGTCAAGGTTTAATTTATGTATGGAGTCTGGCATGATTCGGTACCGGGCTAAGAAAAACGAATGTACAAGAGAAAAAAAAAAGATCGCTGATGATCTCAGAAGTGCTGCAAGTGTCAGATTTATGGCACTACAAACGGTTCCATTGCTTTAGGCCTAAACATAAATTGGATGCCTTCTCAAACTACAATTAAAAAAAAAACTTCTAGAATAATGCAAAAGAATATTTAAAAAAAGAAAAATGACATAAAATATACAAACATTATGATATGCGTAAAAAAAAAGTTTTTTTAAAGATTCCCCTTCAGACCTAAAGATCTATGGGGCAGATGATGTTAAGTTCATCTGCTTCTTTGGCCAGCGGTTAACTAGCAGGGTGTTATGTGGCCGCGCACAACGACCAACCTCATTTACTTTCCACAACTAAAGTCGGGTACCCATTAGAGCTGGGTCGACTCAGGGGCGCCCTAAAAATCACGAGATTCAAAATCTCAGTCTTCACCTGGATTCGAACCCATGACCTCAGGATCAGAAGCCAAGCGCTTAACCATTCGACCACCGCGCCCCAAGATATTCGTGCCTATTCATTAATTATAGCAATTTTACTTAATACTATTACAGCAAATAAGGTCCTACTCAAAATATCCTGCTCAGTGTGTCCACTCGCTTTAATTCTGCGCTCTGTGACACTCATGGAGATAGTTTTGAATACAATACATTCTTTTTGTACTTGTTATAACTAAGTTAAAACTGTACCAAACGAAACATTATAGTCTGCATCAGCCACCAAGTGTCATGATAACATGCAGACTAATATAGACACTAAAACGATTTACAAGATTTGAGCTGCTGAATCTATGCAACAAAAGGAATTAATTTATTAAGAACATATTTAGATAGAGCACTAATGATAATTAAATATACATAATCCGTGAATCAAACTAAAACTTTAAACTTTTTATTACTTAAGGTTAACTATTCGCATTCCAACCGGTAGCTATCAATGATAAACTATATTATCTATAAGGAAATGTATTTTACACAAACAAACATATTAATCTTTACCGTTTTCAAAAGTGTGGATAACTGTCCTTGAAATTCTAAGATAAGGAGTTGTTGTTTTTTTCTATTTAAAAAAACTTTTCTTATTTTGCATAACAACAATCTAGATAGTTTCCCCTCAAAGAAAATAGTAGCAAGGATAATATAATGAAACGAATTTAATATTTTCATTTTTATAATTCAATAAAACAAATTTACTTCGTCATATTTCATTGAGGAAAGAACATTTGAATTGAGAATTGGATTGTAATGGCACTCTATGAAATTCAGTTAAAGATTTAACATACAGCATGTCACCCTGATCTAGTTGTACATAAGATAATATAAGAACCGTTCTTTCGGTGTTCTCAACCTGGTATAAAGATGTCGCCACCAACTCCTCGTTTTTGCATTGCCCGTCTCCGCCTTCATATTCTTCTCCATCGTTATCATCATCGTCAACTTCATCGCCAACTTCATCGCTTTCATCGCTAGAGTAACTTTTGCTAGTACCGGTATATTCTGACATTTTTTTGTATCTTTGAGGAAAGGCAAGCCTGTAAGTGTCTGAACCAAAGAGTTTCATTTTTTTATACGAATACCTGAAATTCGTTTTGAAAAGACCTAATTGGATATGCTGGTCAGTGCTGGTGCAAATTGCTACACGACATTTATGAATGCCAGAGCTGCTCACTGTGTGTATTCCCGTTTTCGGATTGTAGCCACCTGAGTTGAACGAAACAGCTTTAAAACAGTTCACTATACTATTTTTCTTAAAGGTCCATTCTGTTGTTTTGAGGTCGACATTGGCACTGAAGATAACATGCATTGATGGATAATCTGGAATTCAAACAAAACATAATAAATACTTGATTAAAAAAACAAAGCATATAGACGTGTAATTGTATCAATTAGTTTGAATCAGCCATGAAATTAAATTTGTAATGGATTTAGACCAAAAAGAATAAATCTGTACTAATAGAAATATTTTTATCAAGTGTTATAGTTTAGCGTTATTTCGTGCTTCTAGTTTTTTTCCATACGCTATGATCCTATCTTCCTCATTGGTGACATCCGCTCTGTTATCAGCAGCAGACGCCTTGGCTGGCTTGGCCACGTTCGTAGAATGCCAGTAGGTCGACTCCCACAGGATATTCTGTATGGCGATCTAATAGAAGGCAGAAGAGCCGCTGGTCGCCCACTCTTACGTTATACAGATGTATGCAAACGGGACATGAAGCTCTTTAAGATCGACACCGGCAACTGGGAAGAGGTGGCACTGTGATAGATCCACATGGAGGGAGAGCATAAAGGAGGGGTCTTTGATTGCAGATGCCATACAGAACAGAAGCAGAAAGAAGGGTGAAAGTGCAACGGCGCCTGGTGACTACATATGCCCAACCTGCGATCGTAGCTGTGTATCAAGGATCGGCCTCTTTAGTCACACAAGAGCTTGCAAGGGGAAAAGATCGTCTCTCGAGACATAAAATGCCACAGAATGATCCTATCACTTATCTGAACCAGTTGGGAAAACGAGGGGGGGGGGGGTAGAAAGTAAGGGAAACCAGTGAGAATGTTACCATAATCACTTTAAAAGAATGTATTTTTTTAATTTTTTTTTAAAGTGGGAAGAACGACCTAAATTCAAACTCATGGCTCAGGCCTCCTCCAGCCGACATACTAACCACTCTGCCAGTGAGGTGTTCATGAAAGTAGATGATTGTATAGTTGTAGATTTTTTGTTTGAAACTTACGTTAAAGCGGCGAAACGTTTGACTTCCAAACTGGAGGTAATGGGTTCCAATCCAGTGAAGACCGGGTTTTGAATTTTGGGAATTTTTAGGGCGCCCCTGAATCCACATTGCTCTAATGGGTACCTGACTTTAGTTGGAGAAAGTAAATGCGGATAGTTGTTTTGCCATATGATATCATGCTCGTCAACTGTTGGCCATTGAAAGAGATGACATTAACATCATCTGACCTATAGGTCTGAAAGGGAAAATTACTACTTTGCTAATTCAGCTTACACCGACACCTCAGTCAAGTACAATTTTTTCCTTTTTTCGAGATCCAAAACAGAATGATTAATTACCAATAACTAATTTACTAGTCGGTAAACTTTTTTTTACAGATTCTTACATTGTCAAATAAAAGAAATAGTTGTGCAAAATTTCAGCTTGATCCGATACTGGATGGTAAAGAAATAATGTGAACTGCCTTTTTACCAGACTGACAGAGTGAGCTGACATTGGCCTAAAATGTGTAACAAAAATAATTTTAAAAAAACTGAGTAATTAAGCGATAAACTGTGCATTATTCTCAGTTCCAATGTATAAGTGTAAAGTAATAAAAAATAGAAAAACAGCCGGTTTTGAAAACATTCCAAATATTCTAAAGGCTGGAAGAAAAAAACATGATTATTATTATTAAAATCATATATTACTAACCGATCTCTTGAACCATTTTGCGTAAAGTTTGCATTTCCGAGGAAACATCACCAACCTATAAAGAAATTCAAGATATTTTATATCAATAATTTGGTAATAGATGGTTCAATCCATGGCTCAATATGTTATTTCATGAATAATTAATTGTAATTACAAAAGAACCAATGCTGCAACACTTTTCTTTGCTACAAAGTTTGCATCAACTCTCTATGTCTGTCTGTCTTCTGGTACAAATGTTTGTATACTCACAATGTATGATGTCTAATTACAAAGAATTTTAAATCGAAGCTTTTTTCTTAAACAAAATAGAGTTCCTTTTAGAAGTATATATCGACTTTCCATCCCAGTCTTGTGATAACTCAAAACACAATTAATAATACAAGATGTTAAAGAATGTAAAGTTATCAGCTCAGTCAAAATGTAATGTCGCCATTCAATATGTACACCTGAATCTCTCTTTCATTAAATGTTCTCTCTTCCTGCGTTAAAGCCCAACCAGTTTAAAAATAAATTATTTCATCGTTTTCTATAAATAGCGTACCGTTATTTACATTACATTGTTTCCACACAAACTGTCTTTAGAACCTTGCTTTTTTTTTGTTTTGTTTTTTAGTCTATGTTTTGTACTCACATGACCTTTTTATAGTCGGGCTCAGACATCAGATAAAATGGGCTTCCGGAAAATACATTGTTTGCACAATAATCGACAATGGACAACCTCTTGTTGATAGTGATTAAAAGAAGCTGGTAAAGATACCTTTACTTCTAGGGATTTATTATTTTTGTATCATGTAGCCCTAAAACAAATGATTGATCAGCGGCAGTTTGCCGTTCTAGAAGCGACAGATTCTGCTCCGATTTATGAGAAATATAGACCAGTATTTTATCTACTGAAAGAACCGTGATTATATCTATAGGATGTTCACTTTAATAACATCAAAATAATTTGTTGAAAGTCAAATTTTATTCTTCTTATTTAATGATAGAATATAAGTATTTATATTTTACCTTGATGCCCAAAGCTGTAACACAGTCTTGTAATACATCAAACGTTTCATTTGAGGAGTTTATGGTAATATCTAAAAAAAGAAACTTTCTTAAAGATACTTATAACTAACTATGCATACAACTGTCATCAAATATGTAATGTGTACATTTATATAATGTTTAATATTTATGAAAAATAAACTTACTGGTATCATGAACATTTTTTCCTACTTCTTCCATTTTCATACTGTTTGACTTTTCGTTGGTACGTATTATTTTCTGGACCTCTTCAATTTGTTCTTCTAAACGTTTCTTCTCAATCTGCCAACTCTCTGAAATAGCAATCAGCTTGGACATACTTTGTTCATCGCTGGTGATTCTCTCAGTCAGCATTTTATTCTCAGACTGTATTTGTGTTATAAATTCGCTAGCAGAGTTGAGTTCCTGCATTATCCAATCATTGTTATTATAATTTGTTTCGTTATAGTTCTCCAGAGTTTTCAATTTCTGATTTACAGTTTTGAATTTTCTGGAATGAGTCGATAGAGTTTTCTCCATGTTCTCAAGCCTTTCTTTTAACATTTCATGTTCCTTTTCATCTGTTAGAAATCAAACATTTAAATTGAAAGACATGTTAATTTACAACATGCTGACTTCATCGTCATCTTCAGCCTAGACTTAAAAAACATAAAATAGACATAAACAAACGACAGACAATTATGCCTACCAGCGTACCACAAAATTGTCTTTTAGTTAATTATCTGTTGTCTCTGTTCACGTTACTAGTACTTGTATTGAATTTCTAGATATGTTCTGTGCAATTTATAGGTAATATACTAATGGTTTTACACAAATAAAAATGTGTTACTTTAAATAATGTTAGTGATGTAGCTCTATTCATCTTAAATGTGTTGAAATAAAAATATTTACCTAGATAACTTTTGTTTGGTCCAGAGAGGGGAGTCTCCAGGGCGATCGCTCTATCTGATTCATTATTGTCACCTTTAAATAATGTAAATAATTAGTGTCAATAATTGTTAACATTTAAATTAATTAATGTTAATAAAATAATAAAAATAAAAATGCTTTTAAACAATCTTTTGCACACGTGCGTGTTGACCGGATATACCCGGATGTAATGTTCGCCTAGCTGAATGTCCAAGCTTGTAGTTTGAAGATGATTTCTAAAACTTAGCGATTAGTAGCAGCATTGAGTATCGTGACACTGGAAAAACGTTTTACTGAACTGAGTTAAGGAAATCCTATACTCTTAAGCGAGCAATTCTTGTATATATATATATTTATTTATAAATTTTATTTCGAAAACGGCTCTAACGATTTTCTTTAAAATTTCAAGGTATGTGCGTATTAGTGAGAAAAAAATTCTCAACTCATTGGCCACATCGGGAAAACTCGAGTTCGACCGTTATTTCGATATGAAAATGTCTCAATTTAATTTTGGTTACAATAATTTATGAATGAAATGGAAAATTTATGAATGAAAGTTTTCCATGACGTAAACGGGAAAAACGCTGCTTACGTCACTAGGCTTACTATAGTGTACTTCTTTGCAAACAAGAACGCGTTTAGAGATATGAATGAAGGGATGTGTAAAACTAAAAGCAGACCACGGGCTGTAGCACCACTGGGATGGATGGATGGCAAAAGCCGGTATGAATTTCTTATTGTCCGACAGTCAGGCTGGGCAGGGCATTTATTTAACCGAGCAAGGCTCGGCCACCTGATATTTAGGTATTATTAGACTCAGTGTAAGGAAACTATTACTTATAAAAGTTAGGGTATACACAATTAAATGTGTTCTTCTCAAATGAACTGATACATACAGATCGAATCATTATAATAACTCAACTTTCTAGTTATTTTGGTAGAGGAGCCCGCACCATCACATTGTTAAACCCTGTTACCTTGCTACGCAACTGATCTGTTACTGTACTTTCTTACGCTAGTCTTCGTTGACTTAACTGTTAACGTCAACAAGGATTTCGAAAAATTCTATGCCAGACTGAAATACTAGTTCAAAACAAAAGCACTGCAACCTGTCATGCACAGCTTGTTATGCGCAATGGGATTGCTATTCTTTTCTTTACACCATATAAGCTTCGCGAGTATCTGTTTCTAAGGTGGTGCGATTTGTTGTCATTTTCTTGGTTGTCTCGGTGTGAGAGGGTCCATGGTGTTTTACTTTGGCTTTGTGTGATGGCGCTATGGAGTTAGTGTTTGTTTTTCCCAGTTTTGGGGACTTAGGCTTGGGCTCTTGTGGAGTCAAGCTTGAAGTGTTGAGTTGGTCCTTGACCTTGATTGTGTTGGCTATTTGACTATCACCTATGATGTTGAGTGTGGGCGTTGTTAGCCCTGGTAGACCTTGTTAAGGTGCGCTATTGTGTAAAACATATTTACGCTATACTGGGAATGGTCGATATTATATTGATGCATATTTATGTATTCATTTATTATGCCTCATCATGTTATCATTTCATTAAATATTGTTTGATTTGAATAACAGTGTTATCCACTGATATCAATTCTTAGTTGTAATAGTTGTTGTTGTTAGTTAACTAACTTAATAATTTGTATGCTGCTAGGGGTGCCAAGGCAGACGAGCCGCGGCTATATTGTAACCCCGGCATAAAGTTAGTATCAGTCAGGTGAGGACCCGGCATACCCTAGACTTTTACACCTGACACACCCCACGTGACCTATAATGGCCAAGCACTGGAAATTGTTGATCACATTATCAAACTTATTTTGATTCACTCTGTCTGTCAAGTTAAACGTTTGTACACGTTATTTTTTCAACACTCCATCTCTGATCATGTTGAAATTGTGCACAATTATTTATTGTACAAAATAAGAATCAATAAATAACTATTTGTAATACATTATTGTTTTGGTATCGAATAAGGGAAAGAAATTCTACTAGACATGTGGTGATATAAATTGAACTAGTCTCCATGAGGAGGCTTGAGCCCTGAGATCGAATTTAACTCGTACAAATTTTTTTTATCCATTTAAAAAGCGATCATGGTAACATTCACACAGATACCTCCTTCTTTTCCCCTCCACCTTTCCCAACTGGTCCAAACACGTGATAGGATCATAACATACTGAGAACGCTGAAAGCATGGAATAGCGCTAAACAAAAACAAGATTGTTGTTGTTAGTCTAGAATAGTCTAGAGTCTAGATCTTTTACAAATTTAATTACATTTACATGACTGATCCAACTAATTGATACATTTACTCTTCATTTAAGCTTTGTTGATGTTTTTTTTACTTCTATTTATTTTATATCTCAATACAAAAAAAAAACAATAAGGAAGTACTTCAAAGAACATAGTGCCAGGACATACGCACTGGCTTGGTCATGTTCACTGGATGTCACAAGGTCGACTTCAACAATTCATTCTGTATGTAGATCTAACAGGAGGCAGGAGAGCCTCTGGTTGCTTTTTTAACGTATTTTGATGCATTAGAAAGGGACATAAAGCTCTTGAAAATTGGGGGGAAAAGTGTGTATGAGAGAGAGTGGTAAAGTGTGTATATATATACATATATGTGTGAGTTTGTGCGTGTGTGTTTACATACTTTTGATTGAACTTACTTGCAATATTATGACACTTCAAGATTAACTTTGACGTTTCGTTTGTCAGGAATTGGTTCATTTCTAAAAAACTGAAATCATTTTCTTTCTCTTCAATCCACAGTTCAGCTTTTTCGATCACCTAAAAATAAAGCTTCATGATAGTTTTATAGACGCACACACACACAAATATATATTAATATATATACATTGCTGTAACCATGGAACTATACTAATGGAACTACGACTCCGAGGTTTTTTACAAAGCCGTATAGAAAACAGGTTCTTTGCGCATGTCTCGCGCATCCTGCAATGCCTAAAAAATAAAATGATTGAAATAAAGAAGGATCTTACGCCTCGAACGCGCGAAATTTACCCGTGTTGCTTAGAAAATGTTTTTTGGCTTTTTATAAACAGATCGATAAAAACTTTATCCATTTTCAGACAATCTGTTATAGTAAATATAATTTATTAGAGTAAGAGATTATCACAAAATTATTTTATTTTTAATCACCCCTGGCGTCAAATTCACTCTAAAGTCGATGCTTCTGTTTTGAAGTTGCCGTTCGTTTAGTAATTTTCATGTTAGGTATTTTCTACTAGATCTGGGTAATTTTTTTATGCGCTACTGATGCATGTGGGCCAACTTATAGGCCTATAGCCTACATTTTTAAAAAATCCATAAGAATGTAATTTCTATCTCTTATTAGTTAAATTCATATTTGCATAAAAACAGTCAACAGTAATAAAAAAAAAACGTAGGCCTTCATATAGGTCTAATGCAAGCAAAGTTAATAAACGTGCGATCGATAGAAAGGACCACTTTTATTAAAAAGTATAATTTTTTGAACTATAATCTATATACCTATAGTATTAAGAGATTTTTCTTAAAAATCTAAATTATGAAGAAAAAAAAACCAGTAAGCCTATTAGGTCTATTGATAGTAGACTTATTCAGAGACGGTAGGCCTATATTTAGAGAGTTAGACCTAGATCTATATATCTAATGATGCTATTATATATTTAGCAATGTTTATAAAAGTCGAGCTCAACAATCTATATCATTACGATATTAGAGACATTTTAATTATAGACAATATTTAAAAATAATTTAATGAAATCAACCTAATTAATGTACAGATAGCCTATCAAATATAGTATGCTTGTTTGCAGAAGATATTTATGAGCCTGGAATAGATCTAATATAGGATGCTAAAAAACATGTCAATAAAATAATATTTATTTGGGTATATTTAAAACTAGAAATATAGATCTAGACATTTTACATAACGGAAATAGATCTATATATATAGTTCGTCCATCGTGGTTCGATGATGACCACTTTGTCATCCAGGGGCCTAGGGCTTTGCACTAGGGTTTTATGCCTCCTCATGTGGCTGGTGAGACCTATGCGAGCCCGGAATGTTCGGCCGCACTCTGGGCAGGTAATTCCAGCTGGAGCTATTGTCGTTTGCCTTGCTTTCCTTCTCTGGCGTTTTTCTTTTGCAAGCGTTGTTCTTTTTTCCTCAGCAACCTGTGCGCCGGATCTACAGTGTTTACAAACGAAGTAAAATGCCGTAATCTAAAGTAATACTAGATGTAGCGCTATATCTAGAAAATAGAATCTATTTCTAGTGAAAACATAGTGCTTGTCTATACGTTTTTGTGATCTAAATCTATTATCGGTTTCATTATTAGGCCTACTACGTTTATATATTACGACAGTGTAGAAAAGGCATCCAGATTGATTGTAAACACCGTAGATCAATATTCGATAACGAAAATGCCTAAATCTATATTCTAGTTTTAAATATACCCAGATTGCCAGATTTTTTTGCAGTAGTATTCTTACTAGCGGTTTTACCCGGCTTTTTCGGGTTTTGAATTATGAATTTGTTTTCTTATATTCGTGGCAAGTTTCTTCAAGATTTTTTCAGAATCTTTTTTTTTATTTTTGTTATACATATTTTAATTCATCGTACTAGATCTAGAAAATACTTGGGCAAAGAGTGTGTGTGCTTATGTACTTTTAAATATAGCCTAATTAATTAACATAATAGATTATACCGATATATGTAGATCTACTTATCTACTTGAAATATTCCTTAATAGTTGCAATAACATAATTTTTTAAAAAATGGACCTGTTATAGTAATATAAAAGTTTTTTTCTTAACACAATCTTAAATAAAGACTTAAATAAAGACATACTACTACAGTGATCTGTAGTTCTAAAAAAAAATTGAAACGCCCGTTTGAGAACAAATGAACAAATGGATAGTTTATATTTTGTACGTTCACTTCTAACACTAAAAAAGTTATCTTTTTGAAGATTAGAGTGAGTATATAAAGCCTTGGTCAATCAAAAAGATGCGAACGATGTGATAATTACTAATCTAGAGAAAGGTGTCATAATTTTTGTATTGTCTTTATGGTAGTACTACTTAACATATTTTAGGTTTACCGCTAGTATCTAAGGAGTATTTATCATAAGTTTCATCAAGATTGGTTAACTTGTTTTTTATTTCTAACAAAGACATACATACATAGTTACATACATACTTCTTACATTCAATTATATATATATATATCTTAATGGGACGAACCTTGCTCTAGATCTTATGCCATTGTAATTTTCATTCACGTTTAAAAACCTACCTTTTTTAAAATTAGAAAAAATAAACTTACACATACTCATATACTTATAACTTATAAACTTATAAGCCTACATGGATCTTGTTGTCATTATAGATCTAGAATCTATATCTGCATTACAAATTTAAGAAATAGATCTTAAATTTCAATCAAGACGTACAATAATTTAAAATATACTTGAGATGTAAAATCTAAGCTTTAGCCTCTTATATAAGAGACACTTTACGACTATATATCTACTCTATATTATTTTATAAATATAATCTAAATCTAGATAATAATCTAATATCTACATTAAGGCTAAATCTACTAGTTAGGCCTACTAGATATCGTGTAGATTTAGATGTAAATCTGATCTAGTATAGATTTAAATATATAGATAGATCTAGATCAAGATTTAAATCAAGACTACAACTTGAATCTACATCTAGACCTAAAAGATCAAATAGGCAGTAAATCTGGATCTATATTCTAATTTAAAAATAATGACGATTTTTTTTTGTCGGAATTGGGACTTTGCGGGACACAATAAAAGAGCCAATGAGGAATGCCGTAACATGTGTGTGTTTTTTTTTATGTTTTAGCGGGACGGTTCCGCTTAATGCGGAACGGTATGCTCATTTGCAAGTAGCATATGAAACTGCACCATACCTAGTAGAAAAAACCCAACATTGGAATCCCTGAGAACATATAATTTTGAGTAGGATGATACAAAATAAATTAATTTTGTGATTATCTCTTACTTTAATAAAATATATCTATTATAACAGATTGTCGGAAAATGGATAAAGTTTTTTATAATCTGTTTATAAAAAGCTAAACAACATTTTCTAATCAACACGGGTAAATCGCGCGCGTTCGATGCCCTAAAATCCTTCTTTGTCTCTGTATTTGTTTTTAAACATTGTACAGGATGCGCAGACAGGATGCGCAAAGACCTGTTTCGAAGTCGTAGTTCCATTAGTATAGTTCCATGCTGTAACCCTGCCTTGCACCAGTGTTGGTGGTGCGCACTAGCTCTCTATTGAAGGAGAAAAGAAAGGCGCAAGGATAGTGAAAAGAACAGGATATCAAGCGATTGGTGAAAGCTAAAGAGCCGTCTTTTGTGCTGCCTGAAGATTGTAGTAAGGAGTCTAAGGCCCTGGAGCGAAGAGGCTGTTGTTGGTCCACATTCAACAGCTGAACGGGAAACTTTATTTACTTACTTTATTAAAGTGACTAAGTATCAAGTATCTAATCTAACTGGTAAAAATTGAATACTTACTGTTAAAACATTGGTTTGGACTATTTCCAGTTGGCTTTTGAAATCTTCTAAATATTCAACATGAGAAGTGATAATCTTTAAATTGCTGCTGTTCCTCATCTAATTAAAACGAATTACATTTGTTAACTCTTTCTTTAATGATATCAAATATAATTTGATACTCGATACGCCTCTATTTGATATCATATATAAGGTGTTTGGAAACTAAATTTTGCAATGAATATAAGGGAGGTTAATGCACAGTTTGAAATGTGTAAAGTTGTCGCATTTCGATTGTATTGATGTTTCGTGTTTTTTGGTTTTGGAATTTTATATTATATTTATATAAAAAAAAGTTTTAGGAAAAGTTTCAATTTTAATAATTATAATCTGACTGTTTGCTAAGTAAATGAGATATTTATATAAAATATAATAAGTTCAAGAGCAGGAAATCAAGCATCGGCGCCCGCAGGATCTTTTGCAGGGGGGTGCAAGCTGCCAACCATAGTTCAAAGTTGTATCCCTTTCTTTCTTGTTATAATATAAAAAAAAAGAACTGTCCCTCTTTTTTTGGGCCCTCATACCTAATCGATATTAAGTACACAGTCTTTTTTTTCCTGAAATAAAAAATAAGAAACTTAACACGTGAAAAAAGTTTTTATTGTACACATTGTTAACTTTATCCGTTAGGCCCATGATTGGCTACATAGTATCAAACGAAAACAAACAGCACATGTTGACTGTGGATGCAGAAACTGACAATAACTTACTTATGAAAAGCTTTTCTTCGCGATGTACAAGCTGGCGATAAACGTTTACCACGCAGTTCTTATATTCTTCTTTACATTGCAGCTTTTGCATCGTTTTAAGACAAAAACAAGTTGAACTGACCATTATTATTGCTTGAAAATTGAGACATAATGAAGAAACTTAAGAGTCAAGATATGTAATGTAAAGCCGTGTTCTGTAATAACTCCCAAAATCCAAAAATTTGGTTCTTTCTCAGAGTGTCTGCCGACTGCGTATTCTCGGCAGCATTAACTCATTATCCGGTATCAAGTTTTTCTGCCAGCAGTCTGTCCTTCCTCAAGATGACACCTCTGACGTGTTCTTCAGAATGGTCAATTTGGTTATTGATTTTGGCATTAATGTGACCGCTGATGTGTTGTTAAGAGGCCACTATGTTAAGTTGGATAGACTGCAAAACCATGGAAACTGGTTCAAGAACAGATGAATAATAGACGACAATGAAAAGACAAATCATAAACACAAGAGGAGGAGACATTTACTACACAAGTGCAGTTTATCTGGTTTCACTTGCAGTCGTTATTTTAAGATTCGCCAAACAGTCAAAGATCTCAAAGTTGAGAATTAAAGCTCAAATGGATTGGTATTTTTCAGTTCATTGTGTCTCACACAAAAAGAAGAAAAGTTAGCACCAATGCTATCGCTAGGGACAGTTACGAAAAAAAGAATGCCAACCATCACCGGGAAGCCTTGGCATAGTAGTTTGTCAGTGCCTAGACAGTACAATGGCGTTAAACACATGCAGAGAGTCTCTCTGAACAACAAAGATCTAAATCAATGAAGTCGAATACAATCGCAATCAACAAACCGAACACTCAAAGACATCTTCTAAGTGCCTGAGATATCCACAGTTTCATCACTAAAATATCCAGCAAACGCAGTTAATTCATGATGCTGCAGCTCATATTTTTTGTGTTCTTGCTGATGCCAGTGTTCCGTTGATTCAAATCAACGTTTTGACTCAAATTATGGCATGTGAAGAACATTCTTGTATCTCTTCTATTGTAAACTGGTGGACGTGTTTAACCTGCTGTTTTATCGAACGCTGATACCGACCGCAACTCCGAAAGACTCTTTACTTTTTGTTAAAAGAAAATAAACATATATCACAGAGACAGATAATTGGCAAAAAATATTTTAGACCTTAACTAAATATTTAAAAAAAAATAAATGTGGGATTTAACGTCTCGAGACGATTTTTCCCCTTTGCAACTTCTTGTGTGACTAAAGAGACAACTCTTTTGTACTTTCACCCATCTTTCTAACACTATTGTGTATGGCATCTGCAATCCAGGACCACCCTTTAATGCTCGCTCTTCATGTGGATCTACTTCATTGGAAGCATTACTTGTTAAGTTACTACACATCATAATATTCTCATGAAAGGCCTTTATATTTAGACTTAGAAGAAGATATACATTAATTTATTTAACTATTGCATCAAGTATTCATAGGCACCCGCAGAGGGGCGGGGGGTACATGGTGATGCCCTTGCACACCCCTAAATCTACATCTACTTTTAAAAACAAAACAGATCTGGAAAATGTATTTCATTATAAAATATTTTTAAAAATGGCTATAATGTGGCTAATCAGAATTCAGAGGCGCAAAGTACATGGTTGGCCATCAATTTCATACGCCTAGGTACATCAACTTATCATTACTACTACATTAACCAGTGGAAGCACTACTTGTTCAGTTGCTACTTAGAAGTTAATTGACTTGATGGTTCGAAAAAGTACTAGAATTTGGCTACTCTAAATCCAAGGGGGCGGTGCAAGTGCACCCCCTTGGACTTGCACCCCCTGCGGGAGCCCATGTAATCAAGATATCCATTGAAAATTATAAATAATTTGACAATGGGCAATCTCTAGTATCTCAACCTTATAGTTGAAAAAAGAAATTATGCTTGCCCTGGATGTGACAAAATATATAGGTCAAAGATCGGGCTGCCCAGCCGAGAAAAATTGGGAAATACTGCATTCCTAACTAATCTTAGGACTCGTAGACATATTTATTATTTGTAAAAAAAAAACTTTGTAGAAAGTTGCAGTATTCGTATAAATTAAACAAGGACTACAAAGCACTATGGTTCCAGAACTTTGGAGAGGGAGGGGCTATTTTTTTCCCAAACCCTAACCCTAACGCCAAGTAAGCCCTAATGCTATGCTCAAACGTGCATACAGCATTTTCATTTATTAAATCTCTAAGATAATATTTAGATCTAGAGATATATATCTAGAGAATCCTCGGCATGTCACAGTAATTTCTTGTAACATCTGACAAATCTTAAGTAAGAGTCAACAACTTTAGCACTTCACATCAATTTCAAAGAATTAGCACCTTCAACGGACAACAAAAAAAAAACCTGTGACAATAAGATCAACCACAGATTTAGATTGTTGTAACTTTGTTTTCAAAACAATTTTTTTTAAGTGGAGGAGACATTGAGTGGATCAATTAGATTCTATTCTATTTTTTTTGCCTTTTTAGGATTCAAGCATAAATTGTGAGTTATGTCGAAAAAAAACTAAGAAATTATCATGATTTTCGTAAGGAAAAGAAGGAAAATGATATTGTTTCTGTAGCTGGCGAGACTATTGAAATAGTGCAAACTTTTAAATAAATTTGTTGTATCCTAGACAATAAACAAAATCTTATTGCAAAATGCTGATTATATCAGCAATTAAGGCAGCAAAGATTACGATTACTAAGAAAAATGTCCTCGTTTAATGTTAGTGAAAAGGCCTTGGCTATATTTTATCACTTTATTTTTTACATCTGCAATAACAATGCCTGGTTTAGCAATCTGAACATTAAAAATAAAAAAAACTCTATAGTATCCTTAATGGTGCTGGTAAAGTCATTTGCAAAAAACAAAATCCATTCGGGGAGTTGTTTGAGACAAACATCCATAAAAAAAACTAAAAAGATACAACACAAACAGACACTGATATCCTTTGATCATTAAAAAGAAACAGTCTAATATACACTTTTCACAACTAAACTATAATTCGAGTGAGTCTGTTGTGTACGTATATTTTGTTGTTTTTTATACATATAATGTTTTATTTGGTGTAATACACAAATTTCCTTACGGACAATAAATATTTTTATTATTATTTATTTGACTAGAAGATTGAGCAAATGTTGAAAAAACGCGACTTGAAAAAGAATATTTGGGTTCAGAACTCATCTCACTTTTTACTACTTATTCTGAAAAATTTAATATGAATTCAAACATTTTCCAAAAGAAAGTGTTTCTTCAAATAATTATGATTAATTCATGTGCAATCACATAACCTCTGTCGCCATTATTGGCTATTCTGTTTTAAAACTTTATGTTTTCGTCTGGAAATGGGAGGGGGCGGTAGAGTGAAAATGATTAATCCTCGTTCCTTTTTTTTAAAAAATCTGTTGCTGATTGCATTTGGCATTACAGATATAAGAAAAAGAAAATCTAAACCGACCACCTGCGGACAATGGTTTTGCTTGCCCTGGATGTGGCAAAATATGTAGGTCACGGCTAGGACTGCACAGCCATGGGAAACACTGTATTCCTCACTAATCTTCGGATTCGAAGACAAGCCTATTATTATTATTATTATAAGAATTAAAGTTATTGCATATATAAATTATATTAGTGACAGATTTTTTTTTATTTTGTAGTTTCTTAACTAAAATACATAAAGAAAAAGTATTAGTTTGTCCGATGGGCGGAGGGCGATCGCCCCATCGCCCCCTCCACATGAATCCGCCCCTACAACAAATATTTACCATCGGCTCATATTTTTTAAAGATTGAAAACATGTATATAACTCCTCGTAACCGATCCTTCATTTAGCATTGAATTTTAAAAAATTTATAGCTACGAAATAAATTATTTCAGATCTCTATATAAGAATCGTAATAAAACAAGCAAGAAAACTGTCTATTACTTACGGTAGCTGTTTTATTATTTTTTGTTGTTTGAATTTATCTTTAAAAAATCAATCTTTGTTCTTTGTGGAGTAGATATTTTTTAGGTAATCAGTAATCCTTGGACCTAATGTAAAAGTCTAGGAGACTATGGATTGGACTTATGCCTAAACTGTTTCCCCTAAACATGTTTCCGTTTGATTTATAGTTTACTATTTATAATATTGGGCTAGTACTATGACTTTTTGAAACTAGAAGTGAGCATTCCCGGACTATGGTCTTGTTATTGTCCGAGGTTTCTGACTTTAAACACTATTTATATAAATGGGGTATTGATTGAAAATATACACACTAAAAGAATGTTAGGTATAGAAAATATACACATTAAATAAACGTGGGGTATTGAAAATATTCTATGGCCTCCTTCAGTCGCGAAGTGACTATGAATGATCTCATGGAAATGACATGAATGCCTGGGCATAAGTTGTGGTCGGAACTATGTAGCCCACACATCAGTTCCCCCCTCTCCACGCAGCTCACGTAGCCAAAAAATCTGCAGTGCCAATACAGTTTGGGGTCAGCGGCGTAGCAGGTTCTGCCAGGGTGTAATACAGGGTGTTGCAAACTGCCTTAGGGTTGCCATATCCTGATTTTTCCTCAGGGTTGTCTCCCGAAGGTTTGAATTCAGAATTTTCCTTCTCCTAGGTGAGTAGCCAGCCATTACTAACGAGCCCCTTCTCCTGTTAGTGAGAATAGTTCCGCCGGACCCAATATCTGAGCCTTGCGCAGTGGCGTAGCTAGCAATGTGCGGGTGGTGCGGGCCTCAGCGGGCAACAAGTCGTGGGGGCATGAAACCGAGGACAAACTTCCTCATTAAAACTACGTGTTAAAATTAAATACAAGATATACAAGAACATTTATATATTTTTTTTTTTTGTAATTTGTTTATGTTAATTAAATTTAATGTTAGCTGTAGACCAGCTTGAATCAAAGTTTACTAGATTTGTTTAAATCTCCGAAGGCAACGCACTTTTACACTTTTTTCCCCAAGCTTTACATGATGTTACGTTATTATTGTTCAATACACTTGTAATGTACACGTTTATAAACGTGTTTTTTTTTTAATTGCTAATTAGTAGTGGTGGGAGGTGTATCTGGGAGAAAGCTTTACAACCGCTCAGCAATCACAACCTTGCTAGGGTCGTGATTCGAACTTAAGCTTCCTTGCAACTTTATGGTTCGTTGTCATGTAGAGCCTCAAAGGCATTGGCCACAATATTAAATTTTCAGACGAAAAAAAGATAGATTTTCTATTAACACACAAGAAAGAGCTACTGGTGGAAATACTTTCCTTGGACCGTATTGTTCACGAAATGATAACCTTGTATTCCTCGTAAGAACAACGTCATGAAAAATATGACTTTTAGAGGCCTGTATTGAATTATCAGATGAAAATCAATCTCGGCGGTTCTCCTAGCGACATGAAGAAAAATGAAATTTGTCTGGGGGCTTCAGGTAATTGTCGAAGGTATCCACAAGAACGAACGTGATATTCACTTATCTTTTATGTAAATTCGAATTCTTTGCGAAACAGCAATGTTTAAATTATGAATACACTTTATTTCGAAATCAGAAACTTTTCGCTTTTTTTCAACTTTTTTTTTTTTTTTTTTTGAAGGGGGGGGGGTGAAGGCATCATAAGGAACTGCCGCACAGGGCATCAAATACCTTAGCTACGCCACTGGTCACACGCGAAGACCAAAAGTTGGAATGGTTGTGTGAGGCTATTTAAGACGCATGCCGATATTTTTATAGGTAGTGGAATGCTTACATTCATTATCACTTCCGGCATTGACAGCCTTGCGGAACTTTATATATGGGGTTTGTACATATACTCACTAAATACAAGTGCTACGTTGGCAAATTAACGCAGAACCTGTGTAGAACTACCAACGTAAATATTAACCCATAACCTGTGTAGAACTACCAACGTAAATATTAACCCATAACCTGTGTAGAACTACCAACGTAAATATTATAATCCTTTGTCTTCGGTTCCTAACATTAAGGATGGGCATATTATTTCACGTAACCATGAAAGAGGAAAACATCTAACAACAGATGGTCTCTGAAAGAGACAGATAAAGCCGAGGGACACATCTTTAATACCCAACAAAAACCCTTGCCAAAGACTTATTAACCAGAATAGATAACAATGTAATACTTACAGAAAGAAAGAATGGTAGAGAAGGTAAAAAAAACTTTTTTTTGGCTCTGTTTTTTTTTTTTTTTTTTACATTTTAATAACCTCAATATGTGTGGAACTGCAGTACTAATTGCTAATATTTATTTATTTATTTATTTCCAAGATCGGATTTTCTTTTTAGGTGAGATACCTTAAGTAAGTGAAAAATACAACTCTTTTCTTTTAAATTACATATAAACATACATCACGCTTAACCTTTGACTTGCTCCCAGGTGGTCCTGTGATATTCTTTCAACGCAAGCCGTCAATTTTTTTTTCTCAGTCAGCGGTTATCAACAGATTTATGTAAGAATTTTATTTATCGAGAAATCTGAGTTACCCTTCTTGACGTAGTTACTGCCCTGGAGATAGAACATAAGCGATATCTGTGTCGACTTGTGGCATGACAAACAATGATGTGTGGTCCTCTGGTCCTTGTGTGTAAAAATAGTCTAGGTAGGTAAATCTAGTGACCTAATTCGAACATTTTCTAGAAGCCGAGGTCAGGTCATAGAGGTCCAAAACACACAATAATTATAGTCATCCAATTAGAGGAAAAGGTTAATGGAAAAAAATAGCATACGTCAGTTTCTAGAAGGCACTGTTAAGGGGAGAAGTTTCTATAATTCTGAAAAGTACGAATTAGAAAAGTATAAATTAGGGCAAAGTTAGTCAGTCGGAGTCCTCGCATTGTAACGGTCCATACGGAAGAACAGGTCCTTGCAGAGGAAACGGTCCTCGCAATGTAACGGGTTTTTTATTTAAACGGGTCCAGTATTTGCAGTTACATTAATTAAATTTGAATCATAAAGTAATAATGGGTTACTGAAGTGCGAAATTTATTATTTTTTTAACTTAATAACTTTTATGTTAAATCATATGAAAACTCGATGAAAACAAAAATAATTTTGTCTAATGCTTTAGGGTTGCCATGGTAAAGATGGCTATCTTGAATATAAAAAAAATAGTTCACTAGTGGTGTAACATTGGCTAACTAGATTTGATACATTTTTCCTTATATTATGTATTTTATAATTTTAAAAAAGGATAAATTTTTAAATGTAAAATGTACCCACTTATTATTTTTTAAAGGATCATATTTTGTAAAATTCTTCTGATAAATTCTTTCAAACTAGGTGACTCTATATATTTTGTATATCTGAAAATGCATGAATTGTTGGCCTCAATAAATTGTCCATTAGTTTTAAATGCGAGAAGCTTCTTTCTACAGATTCAAAAATTACCGGTATTGGATAAAGCAGTTATTTTTTTCACGCGTATAATTAGCGTTTACCACCCCAAAATGACTATTTTGTCTATATAAATATATCAGGATATTTTTATGAGTTTTCACAATACTTTAATAATTTCCGGATATTTCAAGGACTTGTTCGTATATTTTGTAATTTAAGGAGATTTCCAGGAGCTCCTGTTAAATCGGGAGGCCACGGGAAATCGTTTATAAGTTATAAAATAGTTTAATTTAATAATTTACTCTATGATAGGCAGGAGTGGCGTAAGGCCGGCCTTGTAAAAATGCGGCGTATACCAAGCAGTGGGTCGACTAGTACTATTTTTATAATGAATGACTCCCACACTGGGAACGTGATCGATTAACAGAAGGCCTATAATTTTATTATCTCAGTTGTCTAGCTTGATATCAATTTCATGGAAAATTAAATAATCTTTAAAGAAAAAGAGAAGAAAAAAAAAGGGGGACAGAGGGAGAGAGAGGGAGAGTGAACCCATAGAGCAGGCATGTATCAAGTACCTTAAGTTTATAAGGAGGTATGGTTTCGATTTCATGGTATAGTCCTTTTAAAAGTGTTGACGTAATGAAATTAAAGGATTACATTTTCAAAGAAATATTTAGATCATTCCTTAAAATAGATGCTGAACTAGCTTTAGAGTAGAGTCAACTCAACGTAAAGTTAAACCTATATCTCACACTAATCAGAATGGCAATCCCAAGGTAAAGTAGGCCTAAACAATTTTTTTTCTTGAGTTTTCGAAAAATTGTTAACTTTCACTGCCTCGTTCGTTAACTTTTTTTTTACATTACTTTTGTTTAGTATTAATCACTTGTGACTGTTGTTATGAAAATATAAATTACTAGTCACCCACGGTGTAGTATACGACGCTTTGTTGCAGGGCCGGCATTAGGCTACTGTTACCTAGGCGATTGCAGTGGGCCTCACACTTTCATAGGACCCGCGCTATTTCTATATGTAAATTATTTATTGTCTTAAACCATTTCTTTAAAAAAAAAGATTTCCCGTGGACGCCTGATTTACTAGGAGCTCCTGGAAACTTCCTGAAATAGCAAAATTTACGAAAAAGTTCTAGAAATCTCCAGAAATTATTAAAATCTTTTGAAAACATATACAAATCTCCTGAAATATATAGACAGCAAATGTCATTTTTGGCATTTCATTCAATATGGAAAATATCAAGCCCACGCAAAATAAAAAAAAAAACGGCATTATGCAATGCGCATAATTGTAAAATTTGTTGAAAGAATCAACGAAGAATTACTTAAGGTCAATAATTATCGTAAAATAGATTGAAACATTTGGTTATTCTTACTATTGAAAGTGATCTATGAAGAAAACAGAATTCTTATGATATACTGTATCACTTCGCTACACGCAAGGCTCTTGTAGTAATTCTGTACGTAGTAAAGAATGAATAAAATACAGCAAAGACGAATTTATTTTCTAATATAAACTCTTAATTTTCACATAATTTCCATATCCCTATCCAATCTTGGCCACGCGAAATCCGCTTCGCCTAGGGCCCCACAACAATTGAGTGTGGCCCTGCTATTTAGTGACGGGTGAAATAAAGTAGATTACTTATTTCCCCTCCACCTCTTTATACATATATATATATATATATATATATATATATATATATATATATATATATGTCGAAAGGCTGGCTGACGTACGAGAGCGCTTCAGCGTACTACTTGAATCCGGTTCATAGTGATATGAAATTCCTAAATGTGTGATTAAACATATGACGCGTAGGACGAAATTATCTTCTTTTTTGAAGTAGCGACTGTAACATTTTAAGATAGTTCTTAATCAATGAATTAGTCAGTGGTATTTTGCGTGTATATATATATATAAATCTTCAAGAATTAATAACTTACTCAAGGATTGATACCAATATATATTAATTTTGATATTAGCCTCCAAAGACTCATTTGGGAGATCAAAGACAGACTACGAGGAGATCCAGATGCTAATATTGGTGACTTGTTAAGCAACGTCAACATAGATTTCAATGACTGCCTTAGGTTCACGTTTGTGCATAAGTCAAAAGGGTAAGAGAACAGATTTCTTTTCTGTGTCTGTGTTTAAACACTTCGTGTTATAGGTTTCACAATTTACAATTAGAAAAACAAAATGTAAAAATAGATACTTAGAAAGATAAAGGCACATTTCTGCTAGAACAAATTTGTACAAGGGCTCCTTCTTCCCTAGTGCCGTTAAAGATGTAAAGGCTTGCCTAAAACAGCCAGGGAAATCAACGATCTAGCAGAGTTTAGTTTTACTGATTAACATGCATGTCTTGATTGACACACAAAATGTTAATAACTTAATTATCCTCTTTTTTAAAGCAACGTCTGATTATTATAAAAAGAAAAGCATTTTTTAGGTGCAAGTGTATATATAAGGTTTCTTAATGTTGTTAATGTCGAAAATGTTACTGGATATAAGCACTCTACTACCTATCAAATACTTCCTATGGCATGCGTGTCAAGAAAACCTCTAACCAGCTCAATTCATGGCCTTCACGTGTGCCTCGGATATTGGGTCCGGCGGAACTGTTAACACCATAATTAGGAGTATTCTGAGCCTAAACCAAAACTGCATTTAATTCATGCATTAACTGTACGTAGCGTAGTAATTTGATTTTATTATCAATGTACAGCCAAATCCTGTTAATAGATCCACTGATTAATCGTTACAGTCGCTTAGTCAGATCCATAAAACAAAAAAAAAATTTAAAAAAACTTCTTATACAGTCGAATCCTGTTAATCGGGCAAACCAGTGTCACGACATTATTTAGCCTGGAGTTTTCGATGCAATATAGAAGACGGACTTTGAACTCTACATTAAGTGTAACTTCATATAATCATAGATAGGGAATCATAGGGTAGGAACCGTGAAGAATCGTAACATAGATAACATAGGTTACTGGGACAACAATGATGAATTCCGACGCAATCCGATTAACTGGATTCTTTTGTATTGTTTAGTAGCTGACACAGTTTTATTTTCAAAGGTGCAGCCGAAATCTGATTTACGATGAGCCTGGATTGTTCCGTATAACCGTGAGTGTTTGGAGGCCAGGTTTTCAAAATAAACTCCATGATCATGGCCAGTCTAGGTGTTACTTCAAGGTAAAGTGGATACAATCTATATGTAAAAATAATATGTAAATTTTTTGTCAGTTTTTTTTATATTTATTTATTATTATTAATCTAAATTTATGCTTTGTCGTCTTTTTATAAAAAATAGTAATGATTGTGGAACACTCTGTTATAAACTACTTATCTATCTAACAAGAGGACTCGCGTTCGATGCCTGATCTATGTTGTTTTAGCTGAGCTAGTAAAACCAGCACTGAATTCTTCTTCCACCATTACATATTCCCAAAAGATAGCGGTACCGATTTAATTTATTTCTGAATTATCGTTCTTTCTCGCCATTCAACCCCCACCCCTCTCTAAAAGGTCAACTAAAATTAAAGTTTGGGGGAAGGTGTGAGCAACATTTGCGACCCGCCCTCCCCTTTTCCCCTGTGGCATTTTACATCTCAATAGATGATTTTTTCCTTGCCGCTAGTCATGTAACTACACTGAGACCAATCCTTGATACGCAACTGCTTTTACAGTTTGGGCAGCTGTAATCGCCAGGCACTGTATCACATTCACCTCTCCTTCTATATCTGGTGTGTGCGCTATCTGCTATCCAGGACATTCCCTTATGCTTACTCTCTGTGAGTGCTTTTTCATGTCGTGTTTGCGTAAATAAGTTAGCCTAAAAAGTGTCTGACTTTTCTTAGTTCTCTAAGCACTATGAAGCCATGGGTAAACAAAAATCAGTAGGCTTACGTAATAGAGATGAGTTAAATAACGAGCCATGCGCTACTATACACATTTATATTGTTTTATGACTTATACCCACACAAATTTGAGCTACATTCATATTTAGGTTCTGCTTGGCGTATTACAAGAAATCCACTACCACGGTGACGGTCGAATCGCTGATAATGAATACAAAGAAGGGGAAGTGTGTCCACTGACTGGTCAGTTACAATCAGTGTTTATATTTACATGTATATCTAATTATCTATATATCTTATTTATTTCATTGGATTTCGTCAGCGATATATTGCATTACGAAGTTAGTGGGGACTATGGTGTCGTTCATGATTCATGCAGCAAGATTTCCAAAATATTGATTACACTGCGCATTTCTTTCACACGATTTCTGCAACTTTGAGTGGGAGTATAGCAAATTCTCAAACATCAAAACTGATTTTTAGTGACTTCGCTACAAGCATGACGCAATATCGAATGAATAACAAAGTATTAATTAGTGTTAATATAAGCTGAGCTAATTGCTTTGATTTTCTGACTTCAGAAAGTAAAAAAAAATTGAGGTAAGGAAGTTCGCTAGGGATAGTTAGTAAGTAGTAAAGTTCCAATCTCAGGCGTTGTGGTTTATAGAGCAGATGATGCCAACGTAATGTGTTTCTGTGGCCAACTGTTAGCGATTAGGGTGTCATGTGGCCAGCACAACGACCAACCTCCATTACTTTCCCCAACTTAGGTCATGTACCAATTTAGAGTTGGGTCGTCTCAGTGGCGTCCTAAAAATCCCAAAATTCTAAATCTCAGTTTTCACGGAGATTCGAACTCGTTCTGATCCTGATCAGCAGTCCAGGTTCGGAGCCAAGCGCTTAACCACTCACTTCTTATCTGCCGCAATAGAGAACAACATCGAACAGATTTAGTTAACTTAGGATAGAATAACATCGAACAGATTTAGTTAACTTAGGATAGAACAACATCGAACAGATTTAGTTAACTTAGGATAGAATAACATCGAACAGATTTAATTAACTTAGGATAGAACAACATCGAACAGATTTAATTAACTTAGGATAGAGCAACATCGAACAGATTTAGTTAACTTAGAATAGAACAACATCGAACAGATTTAGTTAACTTAGGATAGAACAACAT
>JADKLZ010015477.1:65591-76500 GCA_021533235.1 Biomphalaria straminea | reverse complement strand
TAGATAGATAGATAGATAGATAGATAGATAGATAGATAGATAGATAGGTAGATAGATAGATAGATACATAGATAGATACATTGATAGATACATAGATAGATAGATAGGTTTTGTTAGACATTGGAAAAGGCATTTTGACTTTTTGTATTTAGACGTTCCTCCAAAATATTAAGATTGATTACGTGTTTTAACGCCGACCCTTAAAATTGAGTGCAAAGAAATGTATCAATATGTTTATTGTTTTCTACCACCTTTATTTTGAAATTTAAAGTTTATTTTTGTTTTTTCTTTTTATGTAACATTCGAGCTGAGTTCTAATTAGTCTTTTTGTTTTGGTATTTTGATTAAAGACCACCCTTTGATGAGTGTTGCACGTATGACGCACCAGGTGGCGTTGGTGTTCCCATAATTCCTTCTTTTATCTCACGCTACGGTTTTGCGGTAAGTAACAACATATTCATCATTTTGACATATTTTAAAAGGCATTCTCATTATTTCAAGTTGTTTTCTTTACGAAGAATACATAGCAAATGTAAATTCAGCCTGACATTGGAAATTTTTTATTCGTATACTTGAAAACGTTCTTGTGCAGAAATGCCTGGGCTTGCTGTCCTGCCTCATCGTGACGCCCGGGTGAAAAATGTCGTAAGAGGGGACGACTAGGCCAAATGGGTAGCGAAACAAGGCTCCCGCGGAAGTGCCTAAGAGGGGGCGAGAGTATTCTCATTGTACTGTAAAAAAAGCTCCCTCAGCGATCTGTCAACATCAAGGCGTTGTTCCTTAAGGGGCTGTTACATAAATGGTGTGTCCCGCACGGTTAGCCAGGTACCAGTATAGGAATGCGACGGGGGTTCCAGTGGATCGGCCTTCGGCCGCGTAACTAGTCCGCGAGCCCAAAGACGGACACTTCGGTCCATTGGATGTGAACGCAAAACCAAAATTCTAGGTTTAACGCCGAGTCTCACCCCCCGTCGGACATGGTGGCAAGATGGAGGAACTCGCAAGCCCAGTTCAGGCTGGTGAAAGGAAGCTTTTGTTCGCTTTTGTTGGCCTTAGTGTTCCAAGTGCAACGCACAACACTACTAGACAATTTCAGTTATGCACTGTGGAATCAGGAAACGAGAGAGCGGATTCTTTGGCGAAGCTACTAAGGCTTCTAGACCCACGAGATGAGCCGCAAACATTCTAGAGACAAAAGTTAAAGTGGTATGATAGCTGGGACTATTGTGCATGGGACGGGAAGTAGATTGACTAACCACGGCAGTGTATAGGTCTATTTTCTCGCCTGACCACTCAACACACAACAAACACTAGCGCTTGGTTGTCTTGTCATGACCGACTACACATAGTCTAGACTAGCCTTACACTGACCAGTTTGTTCGAATCAGTAAGACACACGATATATTTACTTCTTGGGATAGGGAGAGGTTTAGATGAAATTTTTTTTTTCTCGAGTTGGTTATCCTAATGCTTTTGCGTCTCTATCTCTCTCTATATATATAAAACTATAGCATAGCTCAGGACTATGCCTAAGAGCCTGACAACTACTGTTAGAAAGAAGCGATACGATTGGTTAAATCTAGTTTCTCTTTCAGTATTGTTGGGGGGAGTGACGTATGCCTAAGATAAAAACAGATTCTCAAAGAACCCCGTTTTTTGGGAGATGTCAAGAATTTACTGTCTAATTTATTAAATATAAATGTTTCTAAGCATTTAAATACAAAATGGTAGAATGTTTACTATTACAACTTTTTACGTAGAATTTAAATATGTCAATAACTCAAATTTGAAAAACTTTGAGAGTTTCCCTTTAACGACTGGCAAAATGGACCGAGCTATAAGGCGAGGTGGCTGAGCGGTAAAGCGCTTGGCTTCCGAACCGAACCAGGGTTCGAATCCTGCTGAAGACTGGGATTTTTAAGTTCGGGACTCTTCGGACGCCTCTGAGTCCAGCCAGTTCTAATGGGTACCTAACGTTAGTTGGGGAAAAGTAAAGGCGGTTGGTCGTTGTGCTAACCTCATAACACCCTCGTTAACCATAGGCCAAAAGCTCAGATGATCTTTACATCATCTGCCCTATAGACCACAAGGTCTGAAATGGGAACTTTACTTTTTTTTATAAGGGATTAATCTCAGCACGGGGCCTTAGTGTGTTGAGACTTACAAATGTGCAGAAACGAAAATGTCAGTTCATGTTATCCAAGAAAACAGTTCTTTCTATTAAAAACTTTAAAGCATTTGCATTTTAATTATAGTTCTTACTTATTTAGAATTGGACGTCTGTCAATACTTGACGTTCTGCGATTAGGGTGGCAAGCTCTCTCCACTGAGATCGATTACAGGCGACTTCCACCTCTTCCCAGCTGGTTCACACGAAATTTCTGTTATATAACATTTTTTATCAAATGCTATACATGTGTAATGATTTTAGCACCTATTGTTTTTAGTTTGGCAGCTTTTCCTTAAAAGCACAATTTTTATAATACTATTTTGTTATGAATAGCCGACAATATTAATTTGTTTCCCTTTTTTTATTTTTTGTAGGTGGACCAGGAAAGCCGACTTTTGGAGTTATAGAATATTATATCCAAATGTAAAATATGTTTCCTAGAAGTGTACTTTCTCATCCTGTGTTTTAGCTGGCGATTTTATAGACAAGTGGTCTATTCTTACAAAATGTAAACATTTTTATTGGAAACAAGCTGTTTTCTATGTTGCAATTAATTGAGAAATATCAGGTGGCAGAGCCTTGCTCGGTTAAATACTTTCTTAAGGAAGGTTAAATACTCGAAGTCATTTTGGGAATACTTTTGTAATTACGAAAATTAACGATCGGATAAAGACTAGCAATCTCAACAGTTGGTTTAGTGTTATTTTTGTTCTAAATGTAATTGCAAATGGCGATTAAATATCAAGTCTCTTAAGTGTAGACAAATCACAGCTCACGTCCGTCTTATAGTTTTACAATCCATTTTTTTTTCGTAAAACTATTGTAGGAATACCATTATTGGCTTGGAAGAAAGTCTTTGCTCTGTAACTTCTCAGATTGTTCAGACATTTAATTATGAAATTAGTGTATTCATTATGGCTTTAGTACGAAACATCAAGTGATGCAAATCTCTACGTTATAGGGTAAAACAGGCACTTTTTGACAAACTGAAATGGCACACTTTTCTTAATAGACTAAAATCATTTCATTAGCTTTCTAAAGAAACGTTTCCGTGGGGCACCTCTGTCACGCCAAACAATATGTTCGTCCCCCATACGGGATACGTGCCCTGCTCAGCCTGACTGTCGGACTATAAGAAGTTCATACCGGGTTTTCCCATCCATCCATCCCAGTGGTGCTACTGGTGCTACAGCCCAACCCTCCATTCAAATCTCTTTTGGACCTTTCGTCACCACGCCCAAATCCCAAGCTTTTTACTAAGGTTTATAGTTAAATCAAAAGTGGCTGCAGCGTACGCAAACGTATTGACCGCTAGCTAGATATCATTTTCAGTGTGAGTAAGTAAGGCGTAGAGAAGCTATGTTATCACCATTTCCTTTGTTTTGGTACGGGACATTATAAGACACTGAAGCATGAACACATGGTAATAATTTACCAGCAAAATAATATTTATAATAAGGCTTGACTTTGAATCCGAAAATTAATGAGGAATGCCATATTTCCTGTGGCTACACAGCCCCAGATGTGACCTACATATTTTGCCAAATCAGGGCAAGCATAACCATTGTCCGAGTGTGTTCAATTAAGATTTTCTTTTTTTGTTTGCAAAGAAATATTTTAGTTTACTGCTGTAAGCCTAGCGTATGTCCAGGATGGTTATTAAGCTCGCGCTAATTCAATGTGTAAATTATTAAATTAAACCATTATAACTTTTAATAGGGTTCTCGTGGTTTCCTTGTTTTCATGACGCTCCAGGAATTCTGAAACTCATACAAATGTCCTTAAAATAGACAAAATTGTAATGCAAAGACGAATTTATTTTCTAACACAAAATCTTAATTTTTACTTATTATCCGTATCCCTACCCTGACTGGACCGCGTGCAATCCACTTTACATAGGTCCCCGCGAATGTTAGGGTCGACCCTGGATATCATGTTCAGTGTGTGCAAGTAAGGCGTTGAGAAATTGAAGAGTATAACAAAGTAAAAGTTACTCACGAGTTTACACAATTTAAGTGTAAAGAATGGACCTCATTCACCAATGGCCACTTGATAATATTAATAAAACAATGAAAAAAAAAGTATCTTGTGATAGCCTTTATGGATTACATAATTTGTATAGAAGATATAGTGAATCACACGGCTAAATTTTGTTGGTTAACGATTGGTGAATGAGGCCCATTTACGAAACCTTTAAAACACAATAACTGATCATACATCAAATTTAATTTCATTATTTTTCTTCCATAGTTTCATAATAGATCAATCCACAATAAGATGGTGCGCAAATGTTTAATTAGGCCAATTGATTAGTAGTTCTTGTTTGCGAAGTGTATTGCCGTGAGCCTAGTGACGTAAGCGGTGTCAAGTTTTTTTCCCTTTGACGTCATGGGAAAAAAATTTCATTTATAAAATATTCTAGCCAAAATTAAATTTCCGACAATAAGACATCTTCTTTTCCGATATACCGGTCGACCTCGAGTTTTCCCAATGTGGCCAATAAGTTGAGAATTTTTTTCTCACTAATTTGCAGATACGTTGAAATTTTAAAGAAAATCGTTTGAGCCGTTTTCGAAATAGAAGATATATATATATATTTATTTATAAATATACAAGAATTTCTCGCTTAAGAGTATAGGATTAGATAAAAATGTCTATAATTCAAAGCAGGTTGACTTCACTTGCTATTCTTTTCATAAAAACAGCATTAAGTTTAGTAGTAGATGTCGTTGTCTTAGACATTTGTGTTTGTGGTATGTATTAAGATATTCTATGTAGATCTATCTACTAATGAAATAAATAACTACATTTTATCTCAATCAAACAATAATATCAATGTTTAATATTTCTCAATTATCAATATTTTAGAAATGTACGTTTATGTAATACGAAGATTAAAAAATATATTTACTTGTTAATATGAAAACCCTGATAGTTAGTTTAGTTTAAGTTTAAGAAACCGTTTTAAGCATCGATTGTCAAGACACTAAATAGAAGTTTTTCCAGGCAGCTAATGTATCCTAAGCAAGGGCGAATACCCAATACAGTGTAGTATTAGTTGTGTCCTTCGCAACTAAATTTTTGGCGTGATGTAGCGCTAAGTGCTGCAAACTGAAGTCTACCAGAAGTGACGGCCATGGCTTAAAATTTAAAAATATCACAAATATATCCATACAAACTTTTAAAAGAGCTTGTTTGGCTCAGTGGCTCGCGTTATTATATTGGATGCTTGAAACCCCAAGTTCAAATTCAGACTCATCACTTTTCTTAACTGATTTTGAAAAGGCAGCAAGGAGGCCTTCTCTCAAAAACCCTCTCCTACTCTCACCACTGGTTCACAATAGTAATTGAACCTTAGCTCACTGAGAATGCTATAAACACAGCGATCCAACCTTAAACAACGACCTGAGCTAACTCAGAAGAAAATCCTTATTAGAGATGGACTTATCATCCTCATGAAATCATTATAAGCTTTGTTTGTTTGTTTTTAACATTTTTCATAAATAATTGTTTTGTTTTAGAGTAATATGTGTCATGATCAAGAACGATCACAGCCAACTTAGCTTGGAGAACGTAACGATAATATAGTGGGGAAAAAAACTTTTAATTCTAAAAACCAAAAATACCTGTTGTAATAGAACATTTAATTGCAGTCTTCCTACGCATATCACATGACGCTTTTTCACACATGCACACACACACACACATATACATATATGTGACACATAACACCCACACATTCCATACATTCAGAACTCCTGCAACAATATCAATGACTTTAGTCTAAAGTCAACAATAAACCAAAATATTGATTTTACATGACTTCCATAAATCAATCATAAAATTAGCCACTTGTTAACGCCGGGGTTGGATACGGGGAGGGCAGGTGGGGCTATTGCCCCGGTGACTCTAAGAGAGGGGCCACCACAACAGATATAAAATAAATATCATAATTTTAAAAAAATAAATAATTTTGATCGCACTTTTGCTCGCGATGCATTAGATCTTTTGGACGGCAACACTTACTAGTTAAGTAATTTCCCTTTGTAACGAATTGGCTGGCCTAAAAATCTTAACAAATTTAGCGGAGCTGGATTGTCATATAACTATATTTAGTCCTTTTAAAGAAAAAAAAGATGACGCAATTTCCAATAAATCTAAAACATTTTTCCGAAAAAAATTTTTGATCATTTATTTTAAGCATTCACTGACGTAACTTTAATGTTACTGTGAACTCGACCTCAGACGTATGTTTCACACTCGACGGAATATTCAGGTATAGTATATCGATCTTGATATTATTTCTTCTTTTTGTACTCTCGGTCACTTTCACTTAATAAAAGTCACTGTCACGGTGGGTTTCTCGGATCGTTGATTTACGGGTAGACATAAGTTCCTTGAACTCCCAGGTCCCCCACCTCGACAGTTTAAACCAAAGCTAATTAAAACTATGGCTTACTGAACACTGAATACATGTCGTTCAGCTGAACAACAAATTGCACAACATGAACAATATTATTAATAACAATGAGTTAACTTATATCAGTTGAATAACAATAATATAAGTACAACAATTTAATGCATAAATAGTGTAACTTGATATGACAGTTGAATCTGGGTTGGGTATCTAGTATTATACATGATCAAATAGCCTACAACATGCAACTTATTTAAAACAACAGAGCACACCTTAAACTCGGTGCCATAATTAAGTCACGAAGCAGAGCCTACAACCCACTGCCATGGATTCACGGACCATACCAAACAAACACTGTTAATCAGGCATGACTACGATAGAGTCCCAAGCCTGCGTCCCTAAACAAAACAAAATAAGCATTCCTTGAGATCGCCGTCCCAAGCCTGCGTCCCTAAACAAAAAAAAATAGGCATTCCTTGAGATCGCCGTCCCAAGCCTGCGTCCCTAAACAAAACAAAATAAGCATTCCTTGAGATCGCCGTCCCAAGCCTGCGTCCCTAAACAAAAAAAAAGCATTCCTTGAGATCGCCGTTCCAAGCCTGCGTCCCTAAACAAAAAAAAAGCATTCCTTGAGATCGCCGTCCCAAGCCTGCGTCCCTAAACAAAAAAAAAGCATTCCTTGAGATCGCCGTCCCAAGCCTGCGTCCCTAAACAAAAAAAAAAAAAGCATTCCTTGAGATCGCCGTCCCAAGCCTGCGTCCCTAAACAAAAAAAATAAGCATTCCTTGAGATCGCCGTTCACAAGATCCTAGAACCAACAAATTTAGCCCTACATTACGAAGAATAAAGTAAAATAACTGACTTACCCAATCCTGGAGACGAAGCACCAAAGAAAACTACTGCAACAAAAAAACACCATCGACACAACCACAACAGAAGCAAGGAAGTAAAATGACTGTCGCGGATGAATGTGTGTATGAAAGTATAATCTATTTTTACATATTCGCGAATGACCGGAAGTGTGTTAGTTGTCAGAGAGAGGTTAGTTGGGATAGATGCTTTGAGCCTCAATAAAGTTTATGTGTTCGTCTTGATCGAATTGTGCAGTGTTTCGTAATTTTTAAATGAACCCAGGGACACCTAGACATCATGAGATACTAAGGTAGTTCATATCAAGTTATCAGTAGAAATATAAATTTAAAAAAGCTGTGATAATGACATTAACAAAAATTCGTCCTTAGAAACAAACTCGCAAACCCTTGTGGTGTACAAAAGAAAACATCAAGCAAGAGACGCAAGACAGTCACTTCCAAAAAACAATATTGAGTAAAAATGTATTTCAGATGGCAAACTTGTTTAACTTTTGCTTTGAGCGCCTTTTCCTCTCTGCTTAACAACGTATTTATGTTAATGGCTTTGACTTATAAATTGGTATTGACCAGCCATAAGGACTTAAGCTTTCTGTGCATTTACTTACTTACTTAGACCTAGGTCCTCGGTCTATATTGCGATATAGGGTGGCACGTCCTCCAAGCTTCTTTCCAGCTGGTGTCCACGGATTTGTGGTGTTCTAAAAAGTTGCGATGCAGTGTTAGTCATAAAGGGACTTGTTTCAGCTTTCTTCTTTTTTATTATCTTATCTTCTTATCTTACAAAATACAGACGTTACTGCAAAAAAAAGAAGATAATTACTTCCTACGCGTCATGCATTTGGTCATGCATATTAACCAATGACCTAAGTTCTGCCAAGTCACTGGTTTTCCTGCCTAGCTCCGGCAAACCATTCCATGCTCTAATGCACAAGAGAAAAAGGTGCATTTATATATATTTGTTTTCGCATATGGAACAGTGATTGTGCCTTTATATTTAATTTCTCTCTCTCTCTCTCTCTCTCTCTCTCTCTCTCTAAAATAATAAAATGTAATAAAATTATTAATATTTTCTCGCAAAGCACTAGAGATTCACCAACTTTTTGATGACAGCAACAATGAATGAACTGGCTCAACACCATAAGACGACAAGGATATAGACTTAGGTTAAAATACGTATAGGGATTGCTAAAATATGAAATAATCTTGACAAAATTAGTTTTACTGAACGTAAGTACATTAAATTACCTACAAACAAGTGGAGTCTTTGTTTTGTTGTGTGTAGACAGCCCTTGGATGCGGACAGTCAAACAGGGTTTTGAGAAAGCAGTATATGACATTGTACGTAAAGTTAAATTCCCCTTTCAGACCTTGCAATCTTAATGGCATATGATGTTAAAGTCATATGTTTCTTTGTCTATTTCTTAAAGAGCAGCACAATTACCAACAGCAATTGCTTTCCCCGTTGGAGTTTTACATTGATGGTGTTTTGGACTTCAAAATATAATTTTTTTTTCAAATTTGGTCATGATCTGCAAATATCTTCTATACACAGATAAAAATGTTCCTTGTTATTGGATTGGATGCCCATCTTATGGCATACAATTTATGGGCCGCATTGTGTAGAAATTTCCGGGCCAATCTTGATACCCAGTCCGCCCCTGCTCAATAAGAACGGTTTTTTGACAAAATCGCAACCTGAGGACCGCTAATAGCAAAAGACCGCAAGCAATCTATCAAACTCTTTGTATTTAATTTCTGGTATATATAAATCATTTTTTAAAAACTCGAAAATAGGACTTCCATAATATTATTTCTTTTCCCCCAAGTGATTTTTTTTAAACCTTCCCTTACGTCATTTTCACTACCTACTAGACTCAGTCTTAATTTTTTTAAAAAGAAAGAAAACCAATTCCTAATAGTATTACTAAGATAGATCTTGGTTCTTTTTCTGTGGAGAAAGAAAGAGAGAGAAAGAGGGAGAGAGAGAGAGAGAGCATAGTATGGTACTTGGTAACACTAAAAAAATAATAACTCTTCTGAATGTCTAGATTTATTGTCATTTTATTGCTTTCAATGGGCGAGATAAACGATTACAATACATAAAACCAAAAAGTATTTGTTTTAAAAAGAGTCAAACGTAAACAGACATTTTGTTTACATGTATTCACAGAAAACTTAACAAACCATGCGCATTTAGTGTCTGTATTTTCAGAGCGTTGCTAAAGAGCGTCCATCACCGTCACATATTCACTAAAACGTTATTTCGCGGGTCCAACAGTTGCATGATGAGCGCTCCAACGAGTAGTTTATAAACATTTTAATGACACTTCATAATGATTAATTTAAACATTCCATCGAATGGTAAAAGGAAAAAAGTTCCAAACAAAGAAAACATTTTTTTTTTGTACCAAATATGATGTGCAGGAAGCATTTTCTGATAAAGAATTTTGACCACATAGCTTTAGTTAATAGATGCATATCCATTAAAAATTGCTTTTATGTTGTTGAATTTTTGTGTAGAAATTGGCATCACTCCTTGAAGCTGCATTACCATACTCCTGATCACAAGGCATCATTAAGAAAGGCCCATCCCTTTTTTAGGATATTAAAGATATCAGAATTGGTACCATCAGCTTTGGTTCTCTCTTGAAGAGAAACGTCCTGAAACATTTATGTCATTTGAAGGTTACCAATGTTAAAGTATCGTATAAATTTATAAATTTATGGTAGTTGTGCTGTTAAACAAGATACAAGAGTATTTTGGAGCATTTATGTCTTTTTACAAGTCTGCTAAAACATGTAAAAACTCCTATAAATTTCGGTACAAGGCTGGAAAATAATATTTTGTTGCACTTCGCTGCCTTGCAATCTTGTACGTAATTCTTTCAGAACTGGGTCATATTTGGATAAAATTCCCACAATTTCAAGACAATTTCTTTTATTATTTCTCAAAGTAAATAGGTCAAACGTGCAACAACACAATGCAACAACAACAAGTAATCTATTTTTAGCTCCATTAATAATTTTTTTAACGCATTCGCCTTACTTATTTTATAATGCGAAAAATTAGAACCATATTTAAAACTCGAATTATTTATGTATTTAATAGTCAAAGAGAAAAGTTTTCTGGAGCGCAAATACTCTATAATTCTTTAGAAAAAAATCTATTGACTTGCAAAAGACCTTTAATACGAGTATTTGTGAACAATTGTGGTGGAAATAAAGCATTAGCAAGGTTAGAGAGACAAGTGGAGTTTTGTTCTTCGACTTTTTAAAAATTATATTTTATCTTTTCAGTCTGTAGTGTGCTATTGTGTTTGTAATTGAAGATTGTGTTCAACCATATGCCAAAGACTTATTTCCCTTACAGCTTGATGGTTAACAGCGTTATAAATGACTATATTTTCTTTTAAAGCAATAGCTTAACAGACAAATAATTATAGGGATGTT
>JADKLZ010015477.1:26286-50591 GCA_021533235.1 Biomphalaria straminea | reverse complement strand
AGTTGGTAGGCCCTATTTGGTTATTTTAAAGTTGGTAGGCCCTATTTAGTTAATTTATCTCTCCGATGCATCAAATTTTTTTTTTCTAATAACGAAAATGACATTTGAAAAAAAAAAAAGACATTTTACTAAAAAATAGAAGACACAAAAATTAGTATATATGGATCGATTGATCCATAAATTGGTGGTCTTTTAATCATATCCACCTTAATCTTATGCCCCAAAAAAATGGAATTACCTCGATTACATGTGCAGGACCCTGAAAGTGGAGTCTCTAGGGAAAGCCCACTTGCAGACATCACTGTAGCTGACTCATCATTGTCACCTTTGAATAAACTAAATAATTAATGTCAATAACAGTTTACATTTGCAAAGTAAGTTAATGTAAATTTATAAAAATAATAAAAATGTATCTTAAATTCTTTTACCCTGTGCATGATGAACGATAATGCCATATCATATATTTTTAGCTAAGCTAGTTGTTATATTATGATTTATAAAATTTAGACATTAGTATTGACTATTTCATTAGATTCTACTGTTTAAGCATGTTTGAAGTATGACTGGATAACTAAGTTGATAGAGCTAATAATGCGGATATAGTGAGTTTGGACATTTTTTTTTCTAGATATTTTGTAATAACTTAGTATAAATGTTTCGTTTTTCATATTAATTGAACATAAAGTAGAAATTGTTTTATTATATTACTTCTCTGTTATACTCAACTTTTACTTTCTTCTCAGTGCTAAATCTGCTAAGAATCAATAGCACCTTGCATGAGTTCATTGCCACTTGGTTCGACTATGTGCTGAGCCAATGGCGTAGTGACGTTGGGGGCGGGCGAGGGGGCTCATAAGTAAAAGAAAACATGAACACTTCCTGTTTCCACGTCAACCTTGACCCGTACTGAACGTGACACTTATAAAATGGCTAAACGTGTGTTTGAAATAGCCTAATTTAATCTTAAGATGGTTATATTTTGAAAAATTATAAAGGTGAAACCATAGTTTTCATTGTGTGACCAATTACTTTTCTGTTTCCAAAGATACACTGTCGAATTTCTAGGGAAATCTTTAGAGCCATTTTCGAAATGTTGAAGTGTCCAGGTTCCGCCCAGAGTTCAATTTTTGGAATCCATTATGAATTTGCAAGCTAATAGGAAGAATTGTTAAATGTATGTTGCTTGTAAATTTACTTTTTTTTTCTTCTTTGACACTCAACCTTTTAGGGGGTTTTTTTTGGAACGAGGGTGGGCGGGAGGGGCATCTTTTCCGGTACCTGCAACGCCACATTTCTGAAGAAGTATATTATTATAGCACTACTTTTTATTTGATGGTGTTAAACTTTTTGACTTATATTAACATCATTGTGTTAACTCCTAAGCAGCACGAAAGGGCACACAAAACTTCGCTGTAAACACTACAATATTCAGGAAAGATAATGTGACTGTGTGATAGAGAGAGTGTGTGTGTTTACATACTTTTGATTGAACTTACTTGCGATATTATGACACTTCATGATAAACTTTGACGTTTCGTTTGTCAGGAATTGGCTCATTTCTAAAAAACTGAAATCATTTTCTTTCTCTTCAATCCAGAACATAGCTTTTTCAATCACCTAAAAATACGGAAATGTATGCCAAGTTAAAACCATAGACATAAATAAATATAGACTGGAAAAAGGAAGTAACTTTATGTAACTTAAAAACATGTATATCTATTGAATTCGGATTTCCGAATTATGAAAAATTTAAAAATTGCATGATCTTCAGTATTAGAGATTTAACAAAATTTATGGACATAAAATAAAGTACACACAATTGCAATTCACAAAGTTCCCTTTCATAAAACTATCTTATTGGCCAGTCTATATTTATATATATCTATGGTTACAACATTCTCTAAGTAATCCTTAAAATGGTTTCGTTTTTTAATCAGCCTCAATTCTGCCATATTTTAAAAGTAATGAATGAAAATATTAAACCATACAATCTTTTTTTTAATGTGTATTGAAACAAGAAAACAAAAAAGTGTTCTCTGTACAATATCTTTTGCCCACACCTGGAATTTTTTTGTTGTTGCTGCCTTTGCAGTCTCTTCGTGTATGTCAGCTTAAGACCAATCTAAAATATCTGTTCTTTATCGAGATTTGAAATTGTTCCTGGATAATTACCAAGCAGTTTGTGACACTCAGACACGATTTTCTTGTTTCATTATAGCGCCTTGACATTTCTCCACCTGTCTTGTTGGGAGCACAACATTCCCGAAGATTCGTTCAACCGATAACTGGTTCATAGACAACTTGTTCCCCGACAATTGGTTCACGACAAACGGTTCACACGATAAATGACTCACTGCTTATTTGTTCAGTGACAATTATTTCACAGATTATAATATGTTGTTAATATGTTCTTCGTGTGTTAAATTGTTTACATTAAAAGAGCCTACAGGAAAATAATACATTATAACTTTTGTTACAGTTTAATTTCACAACATATGGTTTGACTGTTCAACTCTGAACGTCGCATACGAGATAAATGCTTGTCAAATAAGATCATCTAAAAATAAAAATTACATTACACAGTGCTTTTTTTCTAAAGAAATAGGTGCCGGTAATCCGTGATGGATTGTCTAACTTTTAACTACTAATAAATTCATAATAAACGTTAAAATATAAGAAAAGTAATAATTTTTCTCATATTGAAAAAGGTGCTATTACGCCGTACTGGTGCGCACTGTCACAAAATAAAGCACTGCATAAACAACACCATGAGATAGTTTAGTTCTGGATCACCCGGGCATTCTACTCTGCTTCATAGTGGCACCCGTGTGGAAACATTTGTAAGAGGAAATGCTTATACTAAATGAGTAGCGAAACAAGACTGCAGTGGGGGTGCTTAAGGGGTGCGAGAGTATTCCCATTGCTCTGTGCAGGGTTGTAAAAGAGCTCCCACAACCTTGTCAACCTTACATGCGCCGTTCCTCAAGGTTCCGTTTCATAAATGGATGGATATGGATTACTTTGGAATAACGTTACGTATTATTAATGGTCTAATTGTAGCACTTGAATGCTCACTGTTAAGACATTGGTTCCAATCGTTTCCAAATGGCTTTTTAAATCTTCCAAATTTTCAATTTGTGAAGTGATGACCTTCAAATGGCGGCTATTCCTCATCTGTTTTAAAATAAATTTGTTAAAATTTACTTGCGAATCGAACTGCAGAACTAGAGATGTTATAGAAAGATTCTGGGTATCACATACACATCACTAACGATGAAACTGGAGAAAGATAGTTCAACAGACTAAAATATATTTGAAAATTTACACTTTCTAAATGTAGATATCTCAACTACTAAAGGCTAGTGATTCAATTTTATTGCTGTCGTACCTTAAATACATGTCTAGTGATTTTACAGTAGAAGTAAGTTTAAGATTTCTGAATTTTTGGAAAATATGGTTTGATAAAATTGTAATTCTAGAGAATAAAGCATAGTTAACAGACTATTGATGTTATTAACTATTTATTGTCAAGAACAAGTAATACAAATATTAGTTTCAGTAAAAAAAAAAGAGAGTTATCGGGGCACTTAGTCATTTTAGTTGAAAAGAAGACTGTAGATAGAAATTGTATTTCAATCACATTTCTGATTTATTTATTAATATGGTAAAAGTATAATTTATTTTAATTTCATGTTCTCAAAAACAAAAACAAAAAAAAATCTAGATAAGGAGAGACACATATATACATTCATTAATTTTTAATTAGGCCTACTTGTGGGAAGCGTGATCGAGAGGCTAAGTGCACTTGAACTTGGCTTGGCTACCTAGAAGGGGGCTCGAGGTTCGACTCGGGTAGAGTTGTGTTTACTGAGCGCCTCAAGGCCGCACGGGGGGGCGCCCCCCCCCACTGGTCCACAATTGAGATTGGACCAAAGCGCTCTGAGCATGTTATAAGCATGAAAGTAGCGCTATATAAAAGCTATAATAATAACTTGCGGTTCACTGATTAATTACATATTCAGCTATTGTTTGAAAGGATCTAAACTAAAAAGAATTCTTACTATGTTCTTTTCTTGTCAAGTAGAACTGTCTTGTGGGCTTACTTTAGAACTTCCACAACTAAAATAGATAGGACTAATACACATAGGCTCTATTTTTTCCCCCGAGCACATGTTTCCGAATATCATTGTACACTAAGTTTATTTCGACTTAAAAGGTGTTTATTGTCGGACTATGGTCTTGTAAGTATTGATCGACGTTATCTGACTTTATAACAAGTGTGTAAAAAGGGTACACACAATATGCACTCGCGTATTTTAACCAGTACATACTATAAACAGGTATGTGGGAAGCTAATAGGCTAAGTACGCTTGAACTTGGCTTGGCTACTTATGAAGGGAGCTAGAGGTTAGACACCCAACTCGGGCCTAAACGCAGCTCGGAAAACCTTCTTCTCAGATGAGATTGGACCATAATTCGGCTAGCATTTTCTTTTGTTTAAAAAGGACATATGGTGGGACATATAAGCCAGCTGCGTTGTTGCAGCATACTACAGTTGTGTTTGTCCCACACTTGCTGTAGAACCAGTGGCGTAGCAAGGTACCCCTGGACCCGGGTTCAAGACTATAACATGTTGGTGGCTACCCTCCCCCCCCCAATAAGACGAATTTACTGTGTTCCAAAAAAAATCTAGTTTTTGTATATTTACCAAAACGCATTCCAATGCAACTAGTTTTAAATCGGCTTTATATAAGTACAAAGAACCATCTCCAGGGGCTTATATGGACCTAAAGGACCATGAATCATGGACCCAAACGCAATAAAACGCTTGCCATGGTTACTACATCACAGGCTGTGGGCCCCTGATGGTCTTGGGCCCGGGTTTATTGAACCCCTTCGCGCCATGGATGCTACGCCACTGTGTAGAACCAATCTGACCTTTACCCTTCAGACCGATGCAACGTTTTTGGACAACAGACACTGATGATTCATCCATGTTATAGATGCGCATTGCTGTTCTCGTCAATTATATCCTCAAAGAGCCTAAAATATCGAGCCATTGCTTCTCTGTTAAACCACTCGTCCTGGCGATAGATATGGACTAGTGATTCCCAAAGTGGTCTATATAGACGCCCCGGAGTCTACGAAGACTTCTGTTACTCACCTTCCTGATAGTGAAAACAGTTACCCAGGCTCAATATGTTAGCCACAAGTCAAAGAGCAAGAAATATAAGAGAAACTGCTCTTTGCGAAAACTTCGACAATGATACTTAAGGCAAATTAATAAATATTTAAAGTTTGAAGGACTACTTAATAGAAGAATAAATTCCTATGTGCAACATAATATCCGTAGCAACGGATCATAAACCTTAAAAAAAAAAAATTTCAGTGTGTTTGGTGATTTCAGAAACAAATATTAATTATTTTTTGATAGACTTAAATTTGTTATCAATAAAAACGATAGATCTCTTTAACTTGCAATGTAGCTTTAAATTTTTTTTCTCACTCTTCGATTTACTACAGTTCTAAATTTGTTTTTAAAAATGTTGAGGAATTTGCAAAAAAACAATGCAAATTAAGAAGGGGGTCTACCGAAAACCAGAAAACATAGCAAGGGGTCTATGAGACAAAATGTTTGGGAACCACTGATGTAGACTCTGGTATTCTCAGTGATATTTCTGGATGCCTTTGAATAAATTTCATAGACCATGTCTTAGTAGCAGATTTAAGGTCATGGTTGAAGACATGTGGGGTTTTGTTTTTCTCGGCCACCTCATATGCTAGTCTCATTAGTTCTTTTCTTGTCACTCCAAAGAACATACTTTCAAGCATTACGATATACTTCAATAGTTCAGCTTCAACATCATCTGGTAATACCTTTCCTCTGCCTAATTGCTTTTTGTCACCATCGGCATACTTATTGCTGCAGTCTATGTGCCTTTTTAATGTGGCCTTTGGTACACAATATTTTCTTGCACATTCATTTTGTCCAAAGTCTCCGTTTTTATAAGCTGCAATGGCATTGGATAATTGGTCCAATAACCATTTTCCACTGAAATCAATAAAAAAATATTATTACTGATTTCCAATTAACTAATAGGCTGTTAACTTCTAATAGTGGGCCTAAAGAAAACGACAAAGTCTAGAAAAAAAATAGTACATGGCAATGCATCTAATAGGCCTATAAAACACTTCTATCTAATCATTGGCGTAGAAATAGAAAGATACCCGTGGGCCGGGTTCAAGAATATGTTGATGGCCCCCCTCCCCCCAAAATGACACATATTTTGTGTGACAAAGAAATCCAATAGTTTGAATGTATCAGTACATTTACTAAAAGACATTCCAGTGCAAGTTCAATAACACAGCTGACAGAGTCATTGAAGGCCATGTTTAAGTACTGTTTAGCAAAGTAAACCTAATGTGCAAATGGCTGATTTTGTTGAAACAATAGATAAAGGCTATTCAGTGGCGTAGCTAGGGTGGAGGAAGGGGGGGTCCAAATTTGAAAATCTCACCGGACCCCCTCTGAGGGGACCTCAAATGAGTGTCCGAAATTTGTTTTCCATTAAATATTTAATATTACGCCTTTACATAACGTCCGGATGTTGAATGTCAAAATGCAGGGGTCCCTAAAGTGTTCAAGCCTTTGAGCCCCCAAATCCCTAACTACGCCACTGAGGCTATTGTACTGTTCGCTCATATTGAAAAACCATCCTTGCCTTAGCATCGTAAATAATTTAAAGATAGATGGTAATATTTTATAACTTAAGAGTATTTGTTTAGTCAATTCTACAGACTTCTGGTTCTCACAAATATGAAATCTTACAAATGATTTTCTGCAATTTCTTTGGGTAGTTCTTCATCGGATTTCACAAAACAATTTCAGAAAATAATGCAAATTTGATAAATTTTTAATTCTCTTTGAGTGCTGTCAATCATAATAGAAAAAAATGGCAGAGATTCGGATCTCCTTTAGGTGTTTTGCAAAAATTGCATTGCCTAAGTCAGGGGTCTCAAACACGCGGCCCGCGGGCCGCATGCGGCCCGCGACTCTATTATGTGCGGCCCGCGACCACATCCGCGAATTAAAAAGAAATATAAAAAATTTACAATGACCACATAAAAGCCGTGGAATGATTTACAACTGCACAGTAAATGAGGTTTCACTGTCGCCTACCGACCGCTTTCAGCAGAAGCTGGGTGAACGTTGGCCTGATTCTAACCGCTGGCCGCCAGCCATGTGTATAGAGAGGTTGGTGTTGTTGGATTAAAAATACAGAAATGGAATCAGCTCAGCTTGGAGGGACCTTTTGCAGCCATACACTGCATTCTGCACCAAGAAGCATTCTGTGGCAAAAGTCTGCAAATGAGGAACGTGATGAATGTTGTGACGACGGTAAACAGGGTCTCAACCACAGACAGTTTGTCATTTCTTTCTGATTTAGAAACGGAGTTGCTGTGTCATACGGAAATCAGATGCTTGAGTCGTAGAAAAAAATTGTTGCAGAAATTATTTGAACTGAGACGGGAAATAGCATTGTTCATGGCAAGAAAGACAGAGACATACATCTACTCAGTGATCCAATGTTTTAGTCAGATCCTGTTTTTGTTACTGACATCACGTAACATCTCACTTCACTCAATTCACAACTACAGGGCACAAAGCAGCTAATTACCGTGATGTTTGACCGCACCAAATCAATCAGATGCAAGCTGACTTTGTGGGCCACTCAGCTGGCAGATGGAAACCTGTCTTAATTTTCTTTTCTACAGAGCATAACGGTTGAACCACAGCGCCTGAAAAACTACGTAGAACATTTCCAGACTACTGGAAGATTTTGAACACCGCTTTCAGCAATTTACTGCTCTCGAAACACAGTTTTTCCTTGTTGCCACTCCGTTCGCAGTTGAACTGAAAAACGTTCCAGATGAAGTTCAGATGGAACTGCTGGACCAGCAGTGTGACACTGTCTTGAAGCAAAAATATGCTGATGTTGGCGTCCCAGATTCTACCAGTTTCTTCACAGTGAGAAGTTTCCAAACTTATTCTGCACAGCTGCTAGAATTCTAGCGATTTTTGGGAAAACGTACGTTTGCGAACAGTTTTTCTCCAGAATGAAGATCAACAAAACAGCATTACGATCAAGACTGACAGTGACAGATGAGCTTCTGAGAGCAATCTTGTGGCTTGCCACTACACTCTATTTCAGGCCTTACTTTTATGGTCTGGTCTCTTCCAAACGCTCTCAGCTGAGTGTTGTTTTTTTTTTGGCGGGGGGGGGGACTATAGTTTCTGCTTTTTTATTAGTGACAGAGACAACGTCAACTTATTTTAGTAAACTAAACTGCCTGTGCATGTAATAAACTACACTAGATGTAATAATAATTAATAAAAACTTTAATTAAGCATTTAACTGCAGTGACAGTGGTGTTCGTAAAATTTAATAAAAAAAAATTCTCTTTTCGTGGTGCGGCCCGCTGACTAGTTGTCACTTTCCACTGCGGCCCGCATGCTGATATGAGTTTGAGACCCCTGGCCTAAGTCTATTATCTCGTTTTTTTTGAATTTGTGGGTTGAGGTAAAGGGTTGCCCTTATGTTTTCTTAAGAATTTATGAACTGCTAAGTCATTGGTGTTGTTACTTGACTCACCTATAAAGACCTATACGATACACTTTAGTTGTCTCTATGTTGGGCAAGCTTGTTGGTGGAGTTAAGTAATCATACCTATCTTTTTTTCACGATTCAGTTGGAAAACAACGTTGGTGCTGTATTTGTGTATAAATCCGAGACCATCCTTACAACTTTCCAGTGCACATACTAGACCATAAAGCAGCCATTTAAGCGAAAGACACTTTCCCAAGATAAATGTTATTATCGCTATATCTTAAAAATGTGTGTTAGGCCTATAAACCCCCTTCCCAATACAGTCACAATAGGTAGCTAAAAAGTCAACATATTTAATGTTCCCCATAGTAACAAACCTAATATGATGTTCCTTTTTTTTTTGTTTAATACCTCTTTCAAGACTAGAGGTCTGGTAATTTTAAAAATTATTCTTACTTTTAAAAACAAGGAAAAAATAGGTAATGTTATCAACTGCTTAATTAACATAGATGGAAAAAAAAACAAAAGAAAGAAGGAAGTATGGGACCCAAACGTTACCACCAACGCACCGTCACCACATTACAAAAAACTTGATAAAAGCAGTTCCTTACAATGGCTCCAACGGAAAAAAAAAAATTGGTGTTTTGAAGCTAATATAAAGTTTGATATGGCGCTCAGGATGTTTTAAAAAAACTTTATAATTTTTTAACCATTTTTTTTTTTACAAAATCGAAGTGTAGGGCAGGCCACAATTGGTCATTAGTCATGGGACCAGGCGATAAGAAACTCCTAGGCACCATGTTGTGTCGTATTTACAGTTGAAATGGCCATAAGCTTTTTGAAATATGGGGCCCCTACAAGGAAATAAATCCTTCAGTATTAACATTTTGTCCAAATATGTGTGGTGTTGAGCCCATAGATAATAGTAGGCATTATTTCTTTAAACTAAGAAATGCGTATTTATTGCATCTTAAGAAACATCATTCAATTAAAAGATTACCAATAGTCAACTAATTATTGGTCATAATCATTTCTACAAAAGTTCAATAACTACTACATTTTAGAATTGTAGCATTAAGTGTGGAATTTTGTCCTTAAAATTGAAAACCTTCAATTAAAAAAAGAAAGTAACCAATTATACAATTAATTACTGATATTTTATTATTTTGTTTGACACCGACAAGCGAACTAATACTTCAGTATTTAAAAATATGACTAAATTTGTTGGGTTTAGTTTATGTAAATCATTATTAACGCTATTTCTCCCTCAGACATTCTCCGATCAATCTGAGACTTTTAGCAAATATCTATTATACCTAACAAAACATGAATCAATAAACAAAAATACTCAATTATTTTGTTTGATATCCAATAAGGGAAATAAATTAACATTATTCATAGATGCAGTTTTAAAAGCAGATTTCTTCCTCTTTTGACATACTATTCTTTTTTATATATATTTTTTTTAAATTTGGCATGTTTTCAAAGTATTTTTATATTATTATTCTTCTTAAAGCAATTAAACATTAATTTAGACAACGTCAAATCACATTAAGTGCTTCATACTTCAGCAAGTAAAGAACAAGTGAACTGAGAGAAAGAATGCAATCTAAGGTTTTGACAATTAGTGAAAGATTTGACATATAATGTATCTCTTTGATTTAACTGCACATAACACAAAATACGACTCGTTCTATCTGTTATCTCCGCCTGGTCCAAAGACGTAGCTACCAAAATGTCGTTATTATCCCTGTAAATAAAATCCTTCCCAATGTCAGCGTTTTGGACAAATGGGTTTCCTTTTTGATGTATTTCAGACTTTCTTTCTCTCTTGAATCTTAACTGTTCTCTTTGCATATCTTCGACTCCTTTTTTTCGAACCCAATCATATAAATTCTTGAATTCCATCTTGAAAAGACCTAGCTGAATAAGCTGGTCTGTCCTGGTGCTAACGGTCACACGGCATTTATAAATGCCATTACAGGACGCTGTGAATATTCCTGTTTTGGGCGCATAGCCACCCTCATTGTACGCCACAGCTGTGAAACAATTTACAATCCCGTGTTCCTCAAAATTCCATTCATCTGTTTTCACGTCGACATGTGCACTAAAGATAACATGCATAGATGGATAATCTGAAATGTAACCAAAAATTGAATTACAAAAAAAAAAAAAAAAAAAAAAGATTAATTCACAATAAAAACAATAACGGAAAGGCAATTATATATTCATTTTGTTCATAATAAAACTTACATCAAATCACTCGGGTACAAAGTTTGTACACGTTTTCTTTTTTCCACGCCTAATCTCGGATCAAGCTAAAAAAATGCACACAATTTTTTTTGTTACCTAACAACACAAGAATCAATTAAAACAAATAACCAATTAGTTACTTAGTGTCACATAAACAAATTATGTATTCGTTAGTCAAAGGTCAACCTTCTTTGCTGACGAAGTTATTTATAGTTATTCCAAGAAAAGCTTAGCTCGATCACACGAGGTCTGAAAGATTTGATTCTATTGGTTGTTTTAAAAGGAAAGACAGAAAATCACGTGACACCCGCCAAAGGGGGAGAAAGAGATTTGCGCGAGATCGACAGTCTAAGCTTGAACGTTGAATTGAACAGTTGTGTATTCTATTATCTCTAAGTTTTTAATGAAGAAGCCTTGTAATAATTTTTCTTATTGTTTGATCTACATTTGTACATAAGTTGTACTCAAGTTTTATTTAAATAAAGTTTCCTGAATTTTGTTTTATACAAGAAAGTTTTTATTGTGAATTCTAGATCTACATTTATTTAAATAATTCGTCTACAAGACTTGGATCAAGTCAGTTGGCACCGACCACGTGTTCAAAGTAGAATCTTCCCCGGCACAACGAGATCAATTAACCAAAGAAACATCTCGTGACACTTAGCTATTGGTAGTTAACTATTATGTTTAGTGTCTCGAACAAGGGAAAGAGATTGTACTTAACTTATAGGTAGCCGCTCTAAGTTGAAACAAACAGTATATATCTATTCAATCTTTTCTAGTCATTAGTACCCCAGAGTGGTTAACATATCCACCTAATGAGCCGTGAGTTTCAATTCAGGTCGGTGTTTGTATTTTTAAGTTTTAAAACCAATTGCAATTAAATTCGCCCAGATAGCCCTGTCTTTCTCTCCCCCCCCCGCCCTTATTTTGCCAACTGGTCAAGAAAAATGATAAGATCATGGTGTATTGAGTACTATTGAGGAAGCTAAAAGCATAAAATAGCGCTAAACAAAAACAGGCAATGCAGGTAAAAATGAAGGTTTTACTTTTAGAATTACTTTTTGGATGGCTCATAGTTCATGCTATATAAAAGTCAGTCCCATCTCTTTAGTGGACTGTTACTTATCATCTAGGTGTCGCAGTGTCATGCTGCCTTTAGTATCTCAGATAACACAACTCAGCAGGGGCGTAGCAAGAAAATTCTCATCATTTGGGGACCCGGGAAGGGGCTTAATCTCTTTGGGGGTACCTGCAATTTGCGTAATATTTATTATTTAATGTAAAAAAAAAACACTTATTTGGGGGCGTGGATTTTCAAATTCTCCCCTCCTCCCTCACCCTACCAACGCCCCTGCAACTCAACTTTGATTGTCAATTCTTACAACAGAACCAACATACTATACTTTCGATATATTTTGATTATTTGTAGCTCAATGTGAGATTCGATATTTTTCTTCGAAGTCTAGAAGTTTGTTGTCGGAGGTTATACTCCCGTCGCCTCAGCGTGGCACCACTGTGGAAACGTCCGCCAAAGGAAGTAGATAGGCGAAGAACGGTAGCACACATAGCTCTCAGTGGGCTACCACACGTATCCTCGAGAGAGGGTACATTACACGTGGTATGGATGTAAGAAAGGCTCGCTAACCAGTCCGAACCCCCATCGATTCGTTCCTTACCGGGGGCCATACGGGTGGTGATGGACCCTCGCAAGGGTTCGTTGGGACATTATGGAGGGGCCTCCCGTTGGCTCGGCCTGCGGCCTCGCATGAGAGGAGGAACTCATGCTGGCTCAAGGGACCGTGTCCTACGACCAGACAGGTGTGACTATATGATCACCTAGTTGCAGGGGGACTCCAGACAGAGAGGTCGGTGAAGAGCCAATCTCTCATCCTGGCCATGAGATAAAAGCCTTTTCCTGGTCACATGGTTCATCAAAGGAACGAAGTCTCGAACCATTTTTGGACATCTGACAAGTAGTTTGTTGTTTTTTATTTTTAAGTGACTTCAGATGAGATAGTTTATGGCTATATCTGAACTTAAAAGTTACCCAGAAACAAATAAATACCTTTATTATTTTCCATCACCAAGACAACTTCACTCAAAGCATCCTGCAACTGAAATGATAGAACAATAAATACAAGTTTCATTAGGTAACAATAACGTTAATTGAATTGTTTGAAAAATCTAAATGCTGAAATAAATAGAGCAACAAATATTAATTTTAAAAAAAAAGCTTATATAAGCCAATTTAGTATTGCATAGAGCCCATGCTTTCCCTGATGTGCTCCCTTGTCATGGCTACATTCTTATATACATGCGAATATTGGACGCTGGCTGCAGATCTCGAGAAGAGGATCCTAGCAATAGAACTAAAGTAATACAGGAAGATCTTAGGTGTCACTTACAAAGACCGCATCACGAATGAAGAGATTAGAGACAGGATGAATACAGCAATAGAAGGACCCCAAGATGACCTGCTAACCACTGTCAAAAAAACGTAAACACAAACTCTATGGACACATCACAATGTCATCTAGCAAAGACCTTCCTTCAGGGAAAAATACCAGGAAAAAGAAGAAGAGCAAACAGAGGAAGTGATGGAAAGACAACATCAAAGAATGGACGGACCTGTCACTGAATGAAATTCTATCCAAGGCAAAGGACAGAGAGGAATGGAGAAAAATGGTTGACAGATTTTGTGTGGTGCCCCAACGTTTCAGCAGGCTAATGGATAAGTGAAAGTGCAGTGATATAAGCGGAACAGCTCCGCACAAAAACTATCACACAAAAAATGTAGAAGTTATTTCCCTTATTCAATGTCAAACAAAATAATTAATTACCAAAAATTAATTGACCATTTTTTTTTTGTTGATTCGTGTTTGTTTAGGTACAGTAAATAATTATTTATAGTTTCAAACTGAATCGAGAATGAGCGTTGGGGAATTAACGTGTAGAATTATCTAAGGGTACAAACTAAAATTTTAATTACCAGTAATTGAATGACTAATCGATTAATTTTTATATTGAACATGTACTGTCTACGCCAAAGCTAAATCATGCAAAGTTTAAACCTTATCAGAGAATGCGTGTGGGAGAAATATTGTGTACAAATCTTTACCAGACAGACAGACAGACAGAGTTCATAGAAGTTTTGTAATCACTGTAATAAATACAGTTTAAACAGAATGAACGCCATTATTGTTAACTGATAAATGATACTCGATTGACCGAAAATAAAAAGGACTTCAATCAACCCAAATATTCCTCTTTCTTTGATATATATCCCAATAAGACTTGACAAGATCTTAGCTTGGAAAGTTTCTAGCGATCCATTTGTTTTTTCTTTTGACAAAGTATGTACCAGACAAATTGAGTGAGTTGATATAATGTTTGTAATGAGAAAACACGGTCAAATAGAATTTAGATCTACAGAAACCAACAGTGTAAAGTTAACCAATGGATTTAAAACTCCAGAAATTACTTTACTTTTGGAAATCCTAAATATTTTACAAGGAAATGTCCTAAGAGCATACACACCAAAGAAAAAAGGATGGACGGTAATAAATCAATACAAAACTAATTGCTGATCTTCCTATCTAATATAACACAGACGTTACTTCAAAAAAAGAGGACGAATACGTCTGACGCGCATGATGCATTCAGTAATGCATATTAGCCTTTGACTTAAATTCTGTTAAGTCACTTGTTTTCCTGGCTAGCTCATGCTCTAATAGCACTAGGGAAGAAAGAGTAAATTTACAAATTCGTCCTTTATATGGGACGAGGAATGTGCCTTTATCTTTGTGCCTTTCTGAGTATTATATTCAATTTTGTTTTTGTATTTGAAGATTATGGCTTAGTGTTTAATGTATAATTGCTACTTTACTTTTAAATCTTCTTTCCTGATGGCTTTCTAAACTTAATGATTTTACTTAACTAGTCGAGTGGCGGCGTAGCATAGGCCGCTATTTTGCAAGTCCGGCCTTTGTCACTGCACCACACCACACATAACAAGGCTGTTAATTATGTAAATGTAATAGACCCTTTATGTGTTCTTAGAACCTTGAAAAAAAAAAGTTTTAACCGTTGATTATTCAAACACCTATTTATTCTTGTAGGTCTACGAAATACATTAAAATCTCCACTAAAGACAGATATTATAGTATATCGTACAAGGCGTGCAAAGACTTACGTGGCAAAGATCTAAAGATTTGTCCGTTGCTGTATTACTGCTCTGTGCCAGATTTCTGTCCTTCAACTGGTAAACTTTAGGTGCTGTGACATTTTCTAATAGAAGGTTTAAAAGTAACAGGTTAGAGGGCTAAATTCTCTTGCAGAATTAAGTTGTAATTGGTCTTCAGTCATTTTGAGGCCGTTTGGTTTAAAAAAAAAATGATTTCACTTGGATGATTTATATATATAGTCCATCGTGGTTCGATGATGACCACTTTGTCATCCAGTGGGCTGAGGGCTTTGCACTGGGGTTTTGTGCCTCCTCATGTGGCTGGTGAGACCTATGCGAGCCCGGAATGTTCGGCCGCACTCTGGGCAGGTAATTCCAGCTGGAGCTAGTGTCGTTTGCCTTGCTTTCCTTCTCTGGCGTTTTTCTTTTGCCAGCGTTGTTCGTTTTTCCTCAGCAACCTGTGCGTCGGATTTCACAGCGCGGCGCCATGATACTCTGTCATGTGCCTCTGTCTCCCAGGTGCCTGGGTCAATGTTGAACACCTTTAGAGAAGCTTTGAGGGTGTCCTTGAAGCCCTTTCTTTGACCACCTTGCGAGCGCTTTCCTTCTCTTAATTGGCCATACATGAGACGTTTTGGGATGCGGTGGTCCTCCATCCTGCATACGTGTCCTGCCCATCGCAGCTGGGACTGCATCAGGATTGTGTGGATGCTTTGCATACCCGCTCTTTGAAGGACTTCAGTATCTGGCATTCTGTCCTGCCATTTGACATGATGATTTATAGTTACGTTATAACTTGATTATATTTTGATTGTGGTTATTAGTTTCTTAAACGTTTGTGTGATAAAATTTCTGTCTAAAGTTTAAAGGTAATGTATCTATGTTTTGTATACAGTTAGAAAGGAATGTAATATGTTTTTTTGTTACAGTTAGAAAGTTATGACTGTTTTTGTATATTTAGAAAGTTATGTGACAATGTTTTTGTATTCAGTTAGAAATTTAATATGTATGTCTTTGTATACAGTTAGAAAGTTATGTCACTAAGTCTTTGTTACACAGTTAGAAAGAAATGACTATGTTTTTGTATTATTATTGTTATAAACCTGGTGGCGGCACAGACGGGGGAGTAGCGGTGTGTAGTCAGCCGACGCCAATCGCGTCGGCCGAGACTAGTCGGTTCGCGAAGAGTCGGCGTATTGAACAGAGCTCAGTAGCGTCACGAGAATTATAGTCATCTGACCACCTAGAAATGTCGAGGGGCGTTCTGTCCTGTTCGAGAAGGCCAGCAGGGACCCTATATAAAGAGCGGAGGTGTCGCAGTCAAGACGGTTCAGAAAGGAGTTCACGACAGAAGGTCCAGAGCACGGTCGACTACAGCACAGTTCAGCGGTGTGGTTCTGTACGGAGCATTACGACGGTTCAGTGCGGAGTACTTTCAAGTACAGTTGAGACGGCTGGCGTCTTGATCTTGATCTATGATCGAGTCCGACACAACGAGCCCAAGTGTGTGAAGTCAGTCCTGAACTGTTGAACCCAGTGCAAGCCCGGAACGAGACGGAGAGACCAGTGCAAGAGTTGATACGGCGATACGGTGCTATCGGAGAGATAATTGTACAGTCTATGATACGTGTTGCCAATTGTACAATATTGGCTGTTCTTTATTAACATTAAATTTTTACGTTACTTTGGAGCCCGGAGTTGTCAAGTTCTTTAAGTTGGTGGTGTATGGTGCAGTTAGCAGAGAGCCTGTATAGTGAGATTCGTAACATTATTATTATTATTATTATTACTAACCGATCTCTTCCACCTTGTTACATAGTGTTTGCATTTCCGAAGAGACATCACCAACCTATGATGATATTTAGATTTTAACACGTTAGTCATGAGGTAACAAATATTTCAATAAGCTGCTGAATTAATTTAACTGTACACATAGACAAAGTAGTTAATTTATGGCTCATTAAATACAAAAGAATTAAGGATACACTGTTTTTTTAATAATAAGGAAGACCTACGGCATTGAACAGAAAGCGAAAAAAAATCCTGGAAACATCAAAGCTCATGGAGATATTATTTAATAACATCCATATCTGTTAGAGACGGACGTTTCAAACCTGGTTATTACAACAATGTCATAAAGCAGGGGAATCAATTGCAACGGCGGTTAACGTGTCAGACACAGCCTTAACAATGCTGCATATCATCATCTTGAAGTTGAGGTACATATCCCTGATTTGTGGTAAGGTTGAGAACTTTGTTCAGGTAATTAATCATATTTCTCATCTAGTTGTACAGTATTATGATGCCAAATTAAAAGCATATTTAAGTTGAACCTCAATAATCTTTCTTAAAAGAAAATTAACATTTATTTAGACTTTCTTTAAAATAGCATCAGCAATTTCCACAGTTATACCGTTCTGAAATGTCTACACACACACACACGCACCCACGCACACACACACACTACAAAACCCTCTACTTGTACAAGCGTATTGTAATCTAGAATCACGTATGAATTTTATTATTTTTTGTATCTGCGTTCCATGCCTTTCAATCTTTTCAAAGCTTTTTAACTCACTTGAACTTTATACAGTTAGAAAATAAAAGCTTCAATATAGTGCATTCCACATTGATCAAAATCACAAAGTAGGCCTACAACAAAGAAAGAACTCTTCAAAGAATTAATTTAAGAAGTGATAAAACATACAATTTTTATTGTACCTTTGTGGCTAAATCTGTTATGCTGTCTTTTAAGGCAACAAACTTTTTATTTGAAGAGTTTAGGGTGAGATCTAGACAATTAAAAAAATTAATGAATGAAGCTATTTTCTTTAGAGTCTTATAACTAATACTTTACAGCAGACTGCTATCAAATGTTTTATCTATACATTAACAACTTGAATACGTTTATAAGACAAATGCACTTACTGGTATCATGAACTTCTTTTCCAAGTTCTTCCACTTTCATTCTGTTTGACTTTTCATTTATCTGTATTGTATTCTGAAGTTGTTCAATTTGTTCTTCTAGACATTTCTGTTTAAGCTTCCAACTCTCTGATGCAGCATTCAAGTTGGACATACTGTTTTCATAGCTGGTAATTCTCTCGGTCAAAAGTTCATTTTCAGACTGTATCTGTGTCATAAATTCACTAGCAGAATTGAGTTCCTGCATTATCCAATCATTTTGTTCTTTTTGACTATTATTTGTTTCGTTGTAGTTCTCCAGAGCTTTCAATTTCTGATTTACAGTTTTGAATTTTCTGGAGTGAGTCGATAGAGTTGTCTCTATTTTCTCAAGTCTTTCTTTTAACATTTCAAATTCTTTTTCATCTGCTTTAAGCAAAACAAACTTTGAAATTATAAAACATGTTAATTTACTGCATGCTGTTACAAATAAGGCATTCACCGAAAAATGGGCTTTTAGTTAACTATCTGTCCAGTATTGTTGACTATCGTTTTTTATACGGTTGAATTTTCATCTAACGTTAATTTCAACCAAATTGATATTTAGAAAAAAATTGAATTAAAAAAATCTTTTACTTCTTATCTTTTACAAAAAAAAAACGAGTCATAATGATATAAATCTATTAATTGATTCACAATCATAAAGAAATATATCGCTTGATGGAGTTGATATAAAAATACTGAGCATCATTTCTATAAATATAATAATTTTAGTCTGTCAAGCTAAGTATGTCTACGATGCTTGTACTGCTTTTTACAATGGCCTATACCTATCATATTTTTGTTTAGATATTTTCTGTACATTTATATTGGTTAAACACAAATAAAAGTATTGTGCTCAAAATAATGTTATGATGTAGCTCTATTCAGAAATTAACTTGTGATAATAATGGTATCTACCTCGGTTACTTTTGCATGACCCAGAGAGGAGAGTCTCCACGGCCATACCGCTCGTAGAAATTCCTCTGGCTGATTCATTGTTGTCACCTTTAAATAAAATAAATAATTAATATCGATAATCGTTAACTTTTGTGAAGATAGTTTATTTAGTTAATTGAAATTTTAATTTAGGGAACTTTAGGGCGTGTCTGAGTCCATTCAGCTCAAATGGGTGCTTAAAATAAGATGGGAAAAGTAAAAGCGGTTGGTCGTTGTGCTAGCAGGTACCGCACTCTTGTTAACTGTGGACCAGAGAAACAGATGACCTTTAAGGTTTGAACTTAACTGTTTTGAATGAAAAGAAAAGACCTTGAAATTATGAACCCATCTCTTAATAGTGCATACGTCAGCTTCTAGAAGGTCAAAGTTAATACAAATAGGTGAGAAGTGTCTAAGATTCTGGAAAATACGATGTAGAAAAGTATAAATTTAGGGGAATGTTACTTAGTCGGGGTCCTTGTATAGTAACGGTTTTGCAGGTCCATTAGTTGAAGTTATAATAAGTGAAGTTTTGTTGTATCTTTAAGTTTCATTTTCGTTTTTAAGAAGTTGTTATTGAATTAAGAAGTTACTTGCATGTGAAAGTTGAAGAATTATTATTAAAGATGTTTCGGAGAGAATAGGCCTACAAATGTTTCTTCATTGAATTATTAAGTTGTTAACACAATCTCCGGCATGTGATGATTCTGTTTGATCAACGACTAATATAAGAATTACAAAGAAAGAAATAAACAGAAAACGTCACACCGCTTTTTAAATTGGTATCGAAGTCTACAACATGCATATGGAAAAAATAAGAAATATAACAATAAATAAATACACATATGAAAGGTCAAATTTTCTTTTCAGTTATGATAAGAAGAGATCACTATTTGAAGAATATCATTTCAAACTATTTTGTGATAAAGTCTCGCCAATGTATAGCTGATATTTACAGGAGATTTTCATTTTATAACACTAGTTACTAGTTTTTGCGGTTGGGGTACGGTTAGCCGCAGAATGGAGATTGTAAAAAAAAAGTGTCGCCGAGCTTAAAAGGTTGAGAATCGCTGTACTGGATGAAGCTGAAAGGACAGGCCAGGCTGCTTGAAAAACTAGCCAGAGACCGTGGAGAGTGGCGTGTATTTACTGAGACCCTGTTTCATAAAGAACGCAAAGGAAAGATGACGATGATGTGAGTGAGAAAGAGAGAGCTTGTTTATGTGTATGTATTATTTGTTGAACTTACTTGCGATAGTATGACACTTTATGATAAACTTTGACGTTTCGTTTGTCAGGAATTGGCTCATTTCTAAAAAACTGAAATCATTTTCTTTCTCTTTAATCCACAGTTCAGCTTTTTCAATCACCTAAAAACACAGCTTTTGATAAACTTTAACATTTGAAAAGTAATCATAGAAAAAATACTTTCACTCTTAATTAATATGGGAAAGGACCAATGGCGAACACTTTTGTGCCAGTTTGTGTAACTCCGCAATGGCTTAGCTTAGCTTAATAAAAGTGAAAACATCTGCGGACTCCTCAGCTATTGGGCGATAAAACTAAATTTGACTCTTGATTTCCATATCAGCTATTTAATGTATAATTCAAGCCATCTTGCGGTAGGGGTCGGAGCTAATCTGCGAACGTAAGTTCGACCTGTGAAGGCGGTTTCCTTCTCCGAGGAGGGAATCAGTCAATAGTGAAATCACTGAACATAATAATATTTATAGCTTTTACATTACGTATATAGCTTTTACTTTCATACTAATAGCATGCTCAGAGCGCTATGCTCCAATCTCATTGTTGGACTAGTGGGCGGAAGAGGGGTATCTGGGAGAAGGTTTTCCATTCTACCTTTTGGCGCTCAGTAAACGCGACTCTGTTCGAGCTGGATGTCGAACCGCGAGCCCCCTTCATAGGTAGCCAAGACAAGCAAAGTACAAGTGTACTAAGCCTCTCGACCACGCTTGCACGCAGGCGTCGGACGGGTAGAAGCACTCCTCGCAGTGGTGGAGCGCCTTCTGCAGCTCAATGTAAATAGTTTTATACAGTGGGTTCCATCCCATTGTGGTCTGGTCAGTCATCAGAGGGCTGACTTTTTAGCGAAAACCGCGGTAGCAACGAGCACCTTAAATGATGAACCGTACAGTCTTGCGACCGTACGATCCCTAGCCGACAACAGATTGTTGGCACAGTGGTACGCTAGCTGGGACGCTTCCGAAAAAGGCCGAGAGCTTCACAAGCAGATGAGTAGACCAGACCGAAAGGACGCATGGTGGACGCTCTGCCGTGCGGAACAGGCAGTCCTAGCCCAGTTCCGAGTCGGACACTGCCCAATTGGTGCGTACTTTGGGCGGTGGAGGGAAAATTTCGACACACGGTGCCGCCATTGCTTCGAGGACGATGAGACAATAGAGCACATTCTCCACGAATGTCGCGCTCTGCAAGATGAACGATCGGGACAAGGTAATGAGAGAGAGATAACTGGTCCATGTGTGGCAAAGGGTCTGTCCTTGTACGGGGATAAGGCGACCCTACAACTCACTGCACGCTTCCTCTTCCGTGCTCTAAGGGAGTAATCTCAGCACGGTTTATTTCAAATGGGGTATCTGATTCGACCACGCTTGCTACTACATATATTAATAATAATTAAACGCAGCGGTTGTGGCACACTCACAAGAGGAACTTCAGCTACTAATGTCCCGCTTCTCTCAGGCCTGTAAAGAATATGGCTTAACTATTAGCACAAAGAAAACAAATTTTATGGGACCCCCTTCTATAGCACCACCCTCCATTCTCATTGACGATAACAAGCTGGATGCCGTGATCGAATTCTGCTATCTGGGATCCACAATTCAAGACGACCTTTCTCTAGACGAGGAGATAAAAAAACGTATAGGGAAGGCTGCATCGACCTTCGCTAGACTCAAGTCAAGAGTTTGGGAAAACCAGAAACTACAGCGACCAAAATGGAAGTCTACAAGGCATGCGTTATGAGCACGCTGCTGTATGGCAGTGAATCATGGACCACCTACGCAAAGCAAGAGCGAAGACTGAACTCATTCCATTTGCGATGTCTTCGTAGAATCTTGAAAATTACATGGAAAGAAAAAGTGTGCAATACAGAGATCCTTGCAAAAACAGGTATTCCCAGCATCTTTACAGCCCTCAGACAACGCCGTCTGCGCTGGCTCGGACATGTTCGCCGGATGGAGGACAATCGCATACCGAAAGTCATCCTCTACAAACAACTTGCGACTGGCTCAAGAAAAACTGGTCGCCCCCAACTCCGTTACATAGATGTTATAAAACGTGACCTCAAATCAGTGAACATCATTACTGACCAGTGGGAAGACATAGCTCTAGACCGCACCAGATGGAGAGAGACAGTGACCAAGAAGGCTATTGACAGCGAAAGAGCATGGGCCTCAGCTCTGGAAGAAAAGCGGACAACGTGGAAACTGGCCAGCTCCTCTACCACTGTAGCGAAGACCACCTTTACCTGCAATACTTGTGGACGGGAGTGTCTCTCCAAAATAGGGCTGCACAGCCACACGAGGAAGTGTGCGAGATGAACCATAGTCGTTCTACGACTGACGGAGGCCAATGAAAGGGCAATATTTCTGAGTTCTTCCACTTGTAGCACAAAGAAAGTTTTTAAGGTAATTACTTTTTACTTAGCAACATTTTTTCCCTCTAGCGTCATTGATTTTGTTTTCCATTTAACTCAAGTTAAAAGAATGGACTGCCATCTCTTTCTCTCTTGATAGATCTCTTCTGCTAAGAACGACTGCTGACCGGAAAAGTGGGGGGGGGGGAGGATTTGATTACACGAACACTGTACATCACGATATCGAAGAGAAGATAAGGTGAGATGAAATAGATGTCGATTAAAATATTTCCCGGTCTTCTCTTGTCATTTTCTAAAATATTTGTTTACATTCTATTATAGTGCCTCCACATTATTAACATCACATTCGTTCTTTCTTTTATGGCTCATAGTAATCAAACTCTAAACAGCAGATTGTTGGATCCACTTAAGAATGAAAATCCCCCCTTAGAAGCCATATATTCGTCTGGAGATCAAGTGAAACAAGCACCACAATCAAGATCAGGTTCTTAGACACCACTGAAAATATTCCAGGAACTCATCAACCAGGAAGAGTTTGTTGTTTCTTTTGGTCCTCTAACCAGACAAGGTAACTATTTAGGCGATTCGGCAAAGAAAAAAAAAGAAGCAGCCTATTCAAGAAAATACTAATCAGAACGCTGGCAATGGATGAGTTAAGTCCCTCGTAAGTCTGCATCCAGCGTCACCTCACAATACAAGCTCTCACCTGGAACCACAAAGAAAAGAGGAAGAGGGAAGACCCAAAAATACATAACGTCGCGATTTGGAAGCAGATGCCAAGCAGATGGGTAAAACATGGTGACAGTTAGAGAGACTCGCCCAGAACCGAGACGCGTGATGGATGCTGGTTGTTGGCCTCTGCCCTAGACGTGACCACATGCAGAGATGAGATTAGATTATCAATGAATTAATTACATTGTCGGGATAACGTAACTAAGTATCGAATATCTAAGTGATTGTAAAACTTGAATACTTACCGTTAAAACATTGGTTTGGATTGTTTCCAGTTGGCTTTTGAAATCTTCTAAATTTTCAACATGAGAAGTGATAATCTTTAAATGGCGGCTGTTCCTCATCTAATTAGAAAGAATGATATTTTATTGTAAATATATATACAAGTTAAAACAAGTGAAGCAATATATATACTTCCTTATCCTATCTGTGATTTAGAACTCTAAGGCAATTGTCTATCAGTATATACATGAGAAAGATCTCGAGATTTCTTAAATATATTATTTTTTGGACAAAAATGCGTTGGGAAAAGTTCTATATAATTGTAATGAATACAACCTTGCTTGTTGTCAAGTTGAGAGATCAAGAGCAGTAATCGAAATATTGATTTTAAAAAAAATATTAACGTGACATATATTTTAAAAATAAATAAATAAAAATTATAATTGTAATAAGATTTTAAGAATTTTGATTTACAAATATTTGTATGATAGCCTAGATTCTGAAAATCACTCTGTGTTTAGCGAAACCAAGGCATGCCTACCACATAGACATAGGCCTTTTTTTCTTGCTAATTGAAGATATGTACAGGTAGTTATACCTTTGATGCACAATATTACATCATATTCTACTAAGCATTGAAAAAAAAAGTGTTTACTTAAAAAAATAACTATCACATGACTTTCCACATCGAGATCACAACTAGAATATATTATATACACTAAACTATTTAGCACTTACGGTTTGTGGATATCGTGGCTTGAATTGTTCTAAAATAAAATATTACTTT
>JADKLZ010015477.1:0-18765 GCA_021533235.1 Biomphalaria straminea | reverse complement strand
TCAGACTGTTTATTAAACCAATGAAAAGGATTATCAGACTGTTTATTCTCTCCCCCACCCCCACATTGGGGCACAGTCAGATGAAGTTTGGCCTGAACCATGCAAAATATGAGCCAACTGGACAGAGGCCCAACTTGCACTATGCTATAATAGCTTGTTCAGGCCTGGGCAGCTTCCAACACAAGGAGGAACAGGAAGGGCACCTTATACGCTCCTACTGTCCCAGACTACACTGGCTTTTCCATAGTTATTACAGTGCTCAAATCATTTTCCAATTCTAAGATGGCCAATGGATAGGACATTGTCAGTTAATATATTTTCATTAGGCAAAGAAGACAAAAGTCAAGGTATAATGAAAGACAGTCACAAAGTTCATAGTACCTAGTGCTGTTTTGTCAGATGATGGGATGAAAGAAGTGGGACTAACAGCCACAACTTCTGGAAAGAACTGCATGAAGCAAACTAAAAAGTATAAGGCACATTCAGTTTTTTGTGTAACTAATGCTAAAAATGAGGTCATTGATCATTTATTGGTATAGAAGATAATATAAAAATTTTTAGGATTGAATTTCCCATTGACAGATTATATTCATGTAAGTACTAACAATATTTCGAAGGATTACATATAGACTAAACTAACATGTATGAGATTTTTATTTTATTTTTTAATAGGAAATCATTTTGTGAGGGCATTGTTATGAAATGGTGATACATCTCATAATGGTTTGAATCCACCATGGAACTCAAATCCATTTAGGAATTTAAAGCTAATTATTTATGTAACAATTCAGTCATAATCAAATGTTTTGTAAATTAATGTTAATGAAATGAAATAAAATATGAATTTATTGCAATAAAATAATTTAAAAAAAATAAATAAAAGTTCAATTTTTATAACAAAACATCTAAAAAGAATGCAACAATTACTTTGCTATATGAAAACTGCACTTTACACACACACACACATACAAACACAAACATTTGGCATCACATTAAATAAAATAAAAATATGGTTTGTGTATAATTTGAGCAAAGTATTGATTTTAAGAAATAAAATATAAATCAACTTAAGGGAAAAAAATCTACACTCAATAAAGACAAATTTGTATAAACTACACAACTTGTAAAGGAAAATATAAATTTAATGAACAAAATTCTGTCATAAATAAACTCTTAATATAAAAAAAAACACACCTGTCTATTTTGTAAAAGGACAAAATGTGGAGATTGTTCTTAGCAAGAAAATAAAATTCCATACTAATATTTGTTTATTAAAATGCACATAAAGTGTGAATAAGTACTAAGTCTAACTTTGTTGTGATTTCTGTGAGGTTTAACAAACAGCTGGTCATCCTTAAACATATCTACAATACCGACATCACAGACCATAGAATCTTTAGTTTTTGTGTGGGTGGTGGCCAGTAGAAACTCCTTACCACTGGACTTGGCTTTTCTCTTGATGCCAAATTGCAAGTTTTCATCCACATTCACATCTACCATGATGCTGCACAAGTAGAAACCATCGCTAGGTGCTGTGAAGATGCCAGTCTCTGGGTTGTAACAGTTCCCAATGTTGTACATGACACCATCAAAACAAGTCAATATGTGGTTTTTGTTCAGACTGAGCTCTATAGTTTCATCTTTTACGCGAGCATTAAAAGCTATAGTAGTCACTGAGAGGAAGAATTAATATAATTTAAATTAATTATGTGTTAGCTGTTTACTTTTTTTACACTATGATTGTGTAATAAAATAAACATTATATGCTTGAGCCTTTGATGCTGACTGCAGAACTAGAGAGGAGGATTCTAGCAATGGAATTGAGGATGCTAAAGAAAGATCCTAGGCATCACATACAAAGACCACATCACAAACGAAAAGATTAGAGGCAGGATTATTACAGAGATTGGACCCCATGATGATCTGCTAGTGTCAAAAATTCCAAACTAAAACTCTATTGCTCTAATGCCAGATCTTCAGGGCTTGCAAAGACCTTCCTCCAGAGAACAGTAACAGAGAAAATGCGATGGGAAGACAACATAAAAGTATGCTTGGGCCTGCCATTGAAGATGGTTCTATCCAAGGCAAAAGACAGAGTAATGGAGACAGATGGTGAACAAATCTTGAAAGGCGCCCCAATGGTCAAACAGACTAAGGGATAGGTGATGGTGAAATAAATACATTTTAGATAGGCTTTATTTCCAAGGGGTGTATGGGGTTCTGTAGGAGGAGTAGTACCTCTGTCAAGTGGGCAGTCGGGCTCCTTGAGCAGCTCATTGACCTTGGTCTTCACTCAGAGCCCAGCTCTCACCTGTGGCTCCAAGCAGTTGTCTGCATGCGGCAACGGCCACACCCCGGCAAACCGTCTCGACTGACGGGCAAAACCAGGTGAGGGTTAGCCAGAGCTAGTATCTGGCGAAATTACGGTTTCTGTCCACCGCCAGCATGTAAAGTCTAGTTGCGGCTGTATGGCGCTCAAGCCAAAATTGGACTACCAGGGCCATCAGGCGTCACCTAGCAAACGCTGTGGAGCGTTTTGGAGCACTGTGGGACATGTAGAGCACACTGGTCATCCACTGCACCCCAAACCAGCCCCAGTTGTCTGGACTCTGTTCTGCCACTGGATCCAGCTGGCTAGGGGCGAGAGAGTGAGGCTGATGCAGCGCAAATCTCCCTCACTTTAATAAATTTTCATCGCGCAAGCCACATTCTCATCTCCCATGTTCATCAATCAAAAAGCCCTGCGCGATTGTTCATCAATCAAAAAGCCCTGCGGCGATAGGCAAGTGGCGAAGTGGCAGGTGTGGATACACTGGCAGCCATAGCCACAAACCTACACGTAGGCGGCCCAGACCATGTGGTCGCTTGACAGTGACTGGGACAGCACTGGAACTCGGCAGCCGTCTGAGCGTCTAAGCAGCCCTTTTTAGGAATGCACTGCTTACCTCCTAAGCATGAGGAAGGGGCTAGAAAAGGTGCCCTAAACATTGCCTGTCCCCCATGACCCTGGCCAGTCTCCCGCGACTGGCGGGGATCCCACAAATGCGGGAAAAACAAATCAAACACAAATCTCAAGAAAAAACAAATCAAAACACATGAACTCACACTCGGCGCATGGAATGTCCGTACTCTTCTTGACCGTGCTGAAACAGATCGTCCTGAACGGCGTACTGCCCTTGTAGCAAGAGAACTAGCCAGATACAATATAGATATTGCGGCACTGAGTGAAACGCGTTTTGCTGAAGAAGGACAGTTAACAGAAATTGGCGCAGGCTACACGTTCTTCTGGATCGGCAAAAACAGCGAGGAAAGACGTGAAGCTGGTGTTGGCTTCGCAGTGAAATCCAATTTAGTCAACAAGTTAGCAGGACTACCAAAAGGCATAAATGACCGTTTAATGACATTACGCCTACCCCTGACCTCAAGGCGATACGCAACTCTAATAAGTGCCTACGCCCCAACTATGTCAAACCAGGACAACATTAAGGAGAACTTCTACTCGGATCTGAACTCTGCAATAATCAAAACGCCCAAAACAGACAAACTCATAATACTGGGCGACTTCAATGCCAGAGTAGGCTCTGATTGGAAAACCTGGAGATATGTTCTGGGCAGACACGGAATCGGTCACTGCAATAGCAATGGTGCATTGCTACTTGAAATGTGCTCAGCCCACAAGCTAACAATAACAAATACGCTTTTCCAGCTACCTCACAGAAAAAAGACATCATGGATGCATCCCAGGTCCAAACATTGGCATCAAATAGACTTCATCATTGTCAGACAGTCTGATAGACAAGACGTCAAAGTCACCAAATCATTATGCGGAGCTGATTGTTGGACCGATCATCGCTTAATCTTATCCAAGCTTAAAATATGCATAAAACCACCTAGGCGGCCCCAAGAATGCAAGCATGCAAAGCGCCTAGATATTGGTAAGCTCACAAACCCAGAAATCAAACAAGAGCTCATCAACAAACTAGACAGTGAGTTTAAAACCCTGCACATGACCAATGATGTGGAAAACAGCTGGAATAAATTAAGGGATTCAGTGTACTCTCTGGCTAGCAGTGCCCTCGGTCAGCCAAAACGCAAACACCAAGATTGGTTTGACGAAAACAATGTGCAAATCGAACAGATGCTAACACACAAGCAACATTGCTTTAAGGCCTTTCTGTGTAATCCAGACTGCCCGCAAATCAAAGAACGCTACACTATTGCCAAAAGAGAGGTCCAGCGAAACCTGAGACACATGAAGGAGTCATGGTATATCAAAAAAGCAGAAGAAATTGAGTCCTATGCTGACTGTAAAAATGCAAAAATGTTTTTCAATGCAATAAAAGCCCTTTATGGCCCTCAGCAAACTGGCTCATCCCCCGTACTCAGTGCTGATGGAAACAAACTCCTAACAGACAAGGAGGATATACTTGTTCGCTGGGCTGAACACTTCAGCACAGTCCTTAACTGCCCGTCAAGCATTAGTGCCAAAGCAATCGCACGCCTGGAACAAATCCCAATAAATCACTCACTCGCCGACCCTCCCCGGCTAAACGAAGTAACGGCAGCAATATCAAATCTCTCAATGGGTAAGGCACCGGGGCCAGACTCCATCCCTGCTGAAATTTACTCACTTGGCAGCTCAGAGCTTACTGCTAAGCTAACTGAAATCTACCAGATAATGTGGGAACAAAAGACTCTACCACAAGAGTTCAAAGACGCCTCCATCATCCACCTCTACAAGAGAAAGGGTAATAGGCAGTCATGCGACAATCATCGTGGCATATCCCTCCTATGCATTGCTGGCAAGATTCTGGCTAGGGTGCTTCTAAACAGATTACAACTCCACATAGAAACTGGCCTACTTCCGGAAAGTCGATGCGGTTTCAGACAGGGTAGAGGCACGGTTGACATGATCTTTGCAGTCCGCCAACTCCAAGAGAAATGTAGAGAACAAAACTCAAATCTCTATACTGCTTTCATAGACCTGACTAAAGCTTTTGACAATGTCAGTCGTGAAGGCCTTTGGCAAATCATGTCCAAATTCGGCTGCCCTGACCAATTTATAACAATGGTGCGTCAATTCCATGATAACATGCAGGCAAGAGTTCAAGACAACGGAGACTACTCCAAGCCTTTTCCTGTCTCAAATGGCGTGAAGCAGGGCTGTGTGCTGGCTCCAACACTTTTCAGCTTAATGTTTACCGCCATGCTGAAAGATGCCTTTTGCAGAGAAAGCTTTGGAGTTGACATACGGTATCGCACAGATGCAAGCTTATTTAATGCTCAGAGACTCAAGGCAAGGACCAAGGTAAACTTCGACTGCATCAGAGACCTGCTATTTGCAGATGACTGTGCCCTAAACGCTGAAAACGAAGAAGACCTTCAAAAGAGCCTGTCCCTCTTCGCTAATGCCTGCACAAATTTTGGACTCACCATTAATGTAAAAAAGACAGAAGTGCTGCATCAACCTCCTCCAAATAAAGCTGTTACAGAACCAAACATTCTCATAGCTGGCCAGAAACTAGCGAATGTCAAAAAATTTGTCTATCTTGGAAGCACCATATCAGCAAGCGCCAACCTAGATGATGAGGTTGACTTCCGTATTGCTCGTGCCAGTGCTGCATTTGGCAGACTTCAAGAGCAAGTGTGGCAAAGGAGAGGACTCAGTTTAACCACAAAACTGAAAGTCTACAGTGCTGTAGTTCTCCCGTCACTCCTATATGCATCAGAGTCATGGACCTTGTACTCCCGCCACACCAAAAAGCTAAACTCCTTCCACCTACGCTGTCTAAGGAGTATCCATAAGGTGCGTTGGTCTGACCACATACCAGACACAGAAATTTTAAAGCTGTCCAACATGCACAGTATCAATGCGACAGTAAAAAGGTCCCAACTACGATGGGCGGGTCATGTAGTCCGCATGCCAGAAAATCGCCTTCCCAAGAGACTTCTGTATGGAGAGCTATGCACTGGAAAGCGCTCTCAAGGCGGCCAATACAAGCGCTACAAAGACACCCTTAAGAGATCTCTCAAGGAATGCGGTATCGACATTCATGGCTGGGAAGCACTAGCTCAAGATCGTTCCGCATGGCGAGAAGCTGTGAGTCTCGGAGTCTCAAGTTTTGAAGCAAGTAGAGTGGCCAATGCGATAGAGCGCCGAAACAACAGAAAGCTGAGAGAAAAAGCAGGCCCACCTGCAACTGACAAAACTCACCCATGTCACATTTGCGGCCGGCTTTTCAAAGCGAAGATTGGACTACACAGCCATCTTCGAGTCCATAGGAAGTGAGAAATGTGCTCATCTTCGAACACGAAGGAGGAGCTATTTCCAAGTGTGAAAATTAAAAACACAATACTGAAATAAGTCATTTAGTATTTTCAGCTACTTCAATGCTAAGTATACCAAATTACCTTAAAACATTAGTGATAAATTTTCAAAGTATTAGAAATAAAACAGCAGACTTGGAAGTTTTATTACAATGTGAGAAACCAGATATAGTTGCAGGAACAGAAACTTGGCTACATCCTGAAATTTACAATGCAGAAATCTTCAACTGTAATTATGAAATTTTTAGAAAAGATAGGGCTGATAATCATGGAGGAGTTCTCTTAGCAATAAAAAACACTCTTATAGCAGAAGAAATCCCCTTACCTAACTCAAAAAATATAGAATCAATTTTTTGTAAAATTAATACCACATCAACATCCCTAATAATAGGCAGTATTTATAGACCACCAAACTCTAGTTTAGACTACATGCAAGACCTATGTAATCAACTTACCACACTTAAAGAGACAAATAAAAATGCAGTCTTTTGGATTATGGGTGATTTCAACCTACCTGACATAAATTGGAAAACTCTAACCATAGACAAACACCAAAACCTCAAGGACATAAACGAACTTTTCATAGAAACTTTACACAACCTAAGTTTAGATCAAATCATTAAAAAACCAACTAGACTAAACAATACATTAGATCTATTCTTAACCAACAGACCTGGATTAGTAGTAGACTATGATATTATCCCTGGTCTATCAGACCATGAGATCATTAAAATACGCAGTCAGATAAAAGCAGTAGCCAATATTAAACCCAAAAGAAAAATCTTACTCTGGAACAAATGTAACCTAACACAATTACACCAAGCTACATTTAACTTTCAACAAACATTCTTATCAGAAAAAGACATTAACCAACCAGTTGATGACCTCTGGAATTTCATAAAAAACAATCTTAAAAACATTATAGAAAATCACATACCCACTAAATACACATCAAATAAAATAAATAAATGCTGGTTTAATAATAGATTAAAGAAGCTTTGTAAACAGAAGGAAAATCTATATAGAAAATTTAAAGAAACTAAGGCAGAAAGAGTTTATAAAAAGTACATAAAAATTAAGCACCTAACCCAAAAAGTAAGCAGACAGCTGCAGAATGAGTACATAAACAATGTAATATCTAAAGATAACAACAAAAACCTATGGTCATACATTAAGTCTAAGAAAATGGAAACAACCGGCATAGCGCCATTAAAAGGAGAAAACAACTTAACGCATAACGATAATGAAACTAAAGCTAACATCCTAAACAAATACTTTGCATCAGCATTCTCAGCCCCAGGAGACAAAGACATATCAATTAATTTAAACCAAGTAGACAATATAGAAGAGATAGAAGTACAGGAAAATGGAGTCCAAAAACTATTAGCAAGCATCAAGCCGAATAAAGCGTCTGGACCTGATGGTATTCCAGCTAGATTACTCAAGGAACTTAGCAAAGAACTAGCACCTGTGTTCAAAATACTTTTTCAGGCATCTCTTAACCAGGGCAGAGTACCAAGGGACTGGAAAGAAGCTAATGTCACACCTCTATTTAAAAAAGGAGAAAAATCTGACCCAGGAAACTACAGACCAGTATCACTTACCAGCATCACATGTAAAATCCTAGAACACATAATATGTAGCAACATCATAAACCACTTAGATAAACATAATGTCCTTACTCCATACCAACATGGCTTTAGGAAACATAGATCATGTGAAACACAGCTAATAGGACTAATTGATGACTTTTCAAAAGGCTTAGATAATAGTGAACAAATAGATGCTATCTTACTAGACTTTTCCAAAGCTTTTGACAAAGTTCACCACCATAGTTTGCTTAAAAAATTAAAATATTTTGGTATTGATGGTCCATTGCATCAGTGGATTAAAGATTTTCTGATAGGAAGAGAACAAACTGTAATAATAGATGGTTCTAAATCAACACCAATAACAGTAAACTCAGGTGTACCACAAGGAACAGTCTTAGGTCCACTACTATTTCTAATTTACATAAACGATTTACCAAATTGCATTAGTTCAGGAACAAAAGTTAGATTATTTGCAGATGATTGCATAATATATAGGACAATAAAAACAACACAAGACACAGAAATTTTACAAAAAGAATTAGATAAATTACAGAAATGGGAATCAAATTGGAGCATGTCTTTCCACCCAGAAAAATGTCAGTTATTAAGAGTAACAAAAAAACTAAAACAAATTAATTCCACTTATCTTATTCATGGTAAACCAGTAACACAGACTAAAAACGCAAAATACCTAGGTGTTATAATAAATGAAAAACTGTCATGGAATCCCCATATTGATGAAACTATAAAAAAATCAAACAAAACATTAGGGTTTATTAAAAGAAATTTCTATAAATCAAAAAAGGACATAAAACTAAAATGCTATTTAACCTTGGTTAGGCCAATAATAGAATATGCATCCTCTGTTTGGGACCCCTCAACTCAAGAAAACATTAAGAAACTAGAACAGACACAAAATAGAGCAGTACGATTCATAACAAACGAATATTCACATTTCACTAGAGTAACACCTTTAGTAAAATCACTAAATTTAGAAAGCCTCCAGGATAGAAGACTTAAGAGTAAAGTAGCAATTATACACAAAACACTGAACCATAATCTCCAAATACAAAAACAAAACTTAATAAAATACTCAGAAAGACACAAAGATAAAGGCACATTCCTCGTCCCATATGCTAGGACAAATCTGTACAAATGCTCTTTCTTCCCTAGTGCCATTAGAGCATGGAATGGTTTGCCTGAGCTAGCCAGGAAAACCAGTGACTTGGCAGAATTTAAGTCACTGGTAAATATGCATGACTGAATGCATGACGCGTAGGACGTAATCATCTTCTTTTTTGAAGTAACGTCTGTATTATATAAGATAAGATAAGATAAGTATGAGGAGACAACTTTATCAACCAGCAAGCAGTTTAAAGTAGCTACATTTGACTTCTACTGAATTAATAAATGATTTGCCATTACTATTGAAGTTCCTAATCCTGACCTCACATTTTTCAAGAGACAAACATGGGACTATTTATAGGATACACAGCTAAGTCTTCAATCACAATACAGACATCAATCACAATACAGACATATGTTTGAGCTCACAGATAAACCAATACTGACAATAACTGTTTCAAACACAACTGGAGGCAAGAGTATTTTATATCAGCTAATCTGAGAGAGACATATAAAGTAAGAGGAAGAAGAAGAAAGAAAAGGCAATATTTTTTTTCATTCTTTTTTTTAAGTAAAATATTTTAGAAATAGCATTTCTTGAAGTGTGTTTGTGCATCCTTTATTTACTGGTTTGTTGATATACTAAAGAGATTCCAGTCTTGATCATTGAAAAAAACGACAACTAGAAAACCATTTGAAATGATAGTCCCACGGGAAAGAAATAAGATGAAAGATCTAAACCTGAATCTCATATTCTCTGAAACCAAGAGCTGCCTGGCAAAATTATAATCAATAGATAAAATTGAGTCTGCACTAGTGTCTTTTTGTTTAAGTAATGACAAAAATATCTTACCCCCAGTAGGTCTATCTGTTGGCACTGACAAAGCTTCTAATTGGCTGGACATGTCTTGAATCTGTAAAAATATATTTAAAAAAAAAAAAATGAAAAAAAACCAACATTAATTTAATTTATAATAGAAAATTCACAATTATAAAAAGAACTACTTAGAAATTACACATTTTCTTTAATAGAGACTTCAGATTCCTTTTCACAACTAGTGGAGCACTATCATCAATCCATTTAGCCATGGAGATTAGCTATGAGTACTCAACATGAAACAGTGTATGTATGTAATGGTGATATGAGTAATTTTAGTGGTAATGTATTTTTTACAGAACATTTAATAATGTAACTCTTCTATCAATGGATTTAGTGTATTGAGCACTGACAATAATACATTTAGTGGGTAAAGCACTGCTATCAGTACATTCAGTAGTGGAGCACTGCTTTAAAGACACTGGTGTTATGATAGTATATGAGCTTGTTTTGTCTAGCCAGTAATGCTGTAATGTTCTGACAAACTCACTGATCTATGTTATTGATAAGCCGATGAAAAGATTATTTGACAGAAGAGGGTCACGGGGGGTCATTTATAAAAAAGACCAATAGAACGATTTATCGATGGTCCCGGGTTCAAACCCTGCTCCCATCCCCCGTTGTCCTGCGGGAGGTTTGGACTAGGAAATAACTATCTTCAACTCTGAAGGAATTTCCGAAACATGTAAAACATTTTACAAACATTTTACAAAACAAACAATAGAAGAATAAAGTTAGCCATTTCACAAACATCGCATATGGTGTTTGTTATTTTAAATTATCCTACACGGCTTTAGTTTTGAAGAGAATTAAAATTTATTCCTGGTTTTAAGAGAAGTTAAGAAAGATTATTTTAAGCTAAATTTCTTATTTTATAAATTACCGACATTTCTTCAAAAGAAAACTCAAACATGTCCTACACATACTAATTTACTCATGCACGTTAATTAGAGATTTAAAGTCTGTTAAGTCTTTGGTTTAGCTAACTGATTCAGTGCTGATAAAAGGTCATTAAACGGTAGCTCCAAACACCTAGTTCAATTAAATGTCTGCAGGCGGATTACATTCTTAATGCTAAGCTTGATTAAAACTGGAGCAAATTTCTTAGTAGATAAAAATCTATGAAAATTTTATAAACATAATAAACAAAGCCTTCAATTTTATATACACAGCCTTCAACTTTATATACCGGTACACAGCCTTCAAGTTTATATACATAGCCTTCAACTTTACATAACTGCCTTCAATTTATATACACAGCTTTCAACTTTATATAAGAAGCTTTCAACTTTATATACACAGCCTTCAACTTTATATACACAGCTTTCAACTTTATATGCACAGCTTTCTTTCCACGTAGACGTATGTCAAAACACACATGAAATAGTGATACTTGAACAATCGAAATAACATACAAACTCACTTTTACAAAGACACATCTTTCTGTCTCCGTTTCTAGCTTGTACTCCCACTTCAACTTTCACTCCCCTATTTATAACTGGGCATACTCATTGTTACATTAGAATCTGTTCAGCAAACATAGAAGAAGGATATTAGTATTATATACACAATGTAGTAAATATCACTTAAACTAGAGTGATAAGGAGAAAATAATGTTTGTTTCCAGTGTCATCCACCATCAAAGAGACTGTGACTTGCATGAAACAAATATTTTTCTTGAAATGACTACAGATAGGGAGAGGGGGGGGTTGTGGTGAAATATCAAAGAAAATGGATTGAATCATTAAAGATAAAAAGAGTTATGGTGATTATCAGATTTGAACGAAGTATGTAAATGTTAATTTTTAAGGACAAAATATTCACAAGATCTCTCCATTACACCAAAAAAAAAAAACAAGTCAATGAAGATTTAAAAATAGCTTATACTAGATATTTAAATGTGAATATACTTAGAAAAAAACTGACCTTACTATCAATGGTTGATATCTGTTGCTGGAAGCTAATATTGTTTTGTGCATTTTCTTGGATCATGGGCTCTATTAACATGATAGACTTTGTTATCGTTGCTGAGACATCCTCAAAATTTTGATTCAATGGGTCTACTGTATTTGTCATATTGATTAGCTTTAAATCCATTTCATTTATCTTAGCTGAGAAGGACTCTGTCTTTTTATGTAAAAATTCACTGGCATTGGTAAGTTCACCCCAAATTTCATTGAATTTTAATGAGTTGTTCTTCACGTCTGCTTCCTGTTTTTCTATGAATGTAGAACTTTGTTTTTCTTGATCCTCAAGTTTGTGCTTCATGGTCTTCAGTTTTCTGGAGTGTTTCTTTGATACAGTGTTTAGTGACTCATACAGTGTGCTCAGATGTGTGCAATTTTCCTCATTCTTTCCAGAGGATTCTTTAAGAAAAGAAATCTTTCTGTCGACTTCCTCCAATCTGGCTACAAGTGTTTGATAACCAAGTCCATCTGTAGATAAATTCAAAGAATTATACTACCTCAAAAATACTTTATATTCCGATTGTTATTTCCGGTTGGAAAAATTCTTCCTATACCCTAAGCAAAGAGTGGCGACTCTGAACAAAAAAATTCTTTAAAATGATAAAATTTAAGATCTACTACTAATACATAAATAAACAACTTTGTACCTAGTTTAAAAAAATATATACTTTTAATACCTTTAGAATATAATAAAGTTAAAAAAATACTCATTTTCCTGGGTGGGGATTTTTACACTGGGGCTATGGGCCTGTTGGGTTCGAAAAATTCTTTAAAAAATAATAAAGAAGTGATACACATTTGGTTTTCATTCAAAAATAGTAACACCACTCTAGTTCTCATTCAAAAGGCATGATGAGCTAACATCTCAAATCATTATCCAGCAGTAGGAGATATTAGGTTACATGCACTGATGTTTTAATTTGAGAATTAATCCAGAAAAAAAGATTGCATTTTGACTGAAAAGGGCATACAGAGACAAAGTTTGAAATTATTTTGTTTTAAATTGAATAATACACCTGCAGTATTATCATATTGGAACATTAACTCTTTCTCTCCGTTATTATTTTTCCACGTTTTGAAGGAGTTCTTCATTTTGATCATTACTAATTTATTACCCATGTTATGATTAAGCTTCAATAGCTTTGTTGTTTGTTATAAGAAAATGTTGTGTGTGGTACAGAATTTAAGGGAAATGCATGCTCTTTTTTATATAACACAAAGTCAAGTTTATAAAATTAAACATTAATTGAATTTAATGAGGTCAAATCAACAATGGTATCATCAATTAGGAGAGGAAGAGTTAAGTATTTACAAATAAATTTATAAATAAAGTTAGTCATTACAAATCACCTAAGGATGAGCCAACAGAGATGTGATTGAGAGAAGAATTGTTTGATCTGTCATCTTTTCCTGTTGTGTGAAGGAGATCTTGATTTTCACCTTTTAAATACGAAAATTATATAGTGTAAGTGAAATAAGTTTTACTGTAAGAAATAGAGTTATAAGAAAATTTGATTTACACAAAGATAGTAAAAGTAAAGTAAAGTGTCCCCTTCAGACCTTGCGACCTATGGGGCAGATGATGTTAAGGTCATCTGTTTCATTGACCAACGGTTAACGAGCAGGGTGTTATGTGGCCAGCACAACAACCAACCGCCTTTACTTTCCCCAACTAAAGTCAGGTACCCATTAGAGTTGGGTGGACTCAGGAGTGCCCTAGAAATCCTGAAATTCAAAACCCCAGTCTTCACCGGGATTTGGTCCCAGGACCTCCGGTTCGGAAGCCAAGCACTTAACCATTCGACCACAGATATGGAAACATTAAGTTAAAGTATTTACAAATAAATTTATAAATAAAGTTGGTCGTCATAAAACACCTAAGGATGAGCCAACAGAGATGTGATTGAGAGAAGAATTGTTTGATCTGTCATCTTTTCCTGTTGTGTGAAGGACATCTTGATTTTCACCTTTTAAAAACGAAAATTATATAGTGTAAGTGAAATTAGTTTTACTGTAAGAAAAAGAGTTATATGAAAATTTGATTTCCATAGAGATTACAAATGCTAAATATTAATTCCAGTTTAAGGTATGCTACATTGATACAAAGACATAAATCATAAATTTACTTGTGATTTTAAGGCATTTTTGAATGCATGCATTAGTTTCATCAGCTAAGAATTGGTTAATTTCCATAAATGAAAGACCATTTTCTTTTTCCTCAATCCACAGCACTGCTTTTTGTGCTACCTATAATTTGTTAAAATAGTCATTTAGATTTGTTAAATTTACACACACAAACACAAACATTTATTTTTTTTTTAAATAAAAAAAAGTACATATTCAAAATAAAATTAAAAAGCAAGATATTAATACATAAAATATATATATATAAACATATTTAAAATTGCTATTTATTAGATGAAAATATATTAAATGTTAAGAAAATCCAGAGTGAATTATTACTCATCTCTGAAACAAGTATTGAAAATGTGTACTTACATTTTTAATGTAATTTAAAAGTTCATCAACTTGTTTTTGTAAGTCTGTTAATACTTCAACATGTGAAGTAATAATCTTCAGTTGTCTAGTGGGTCTCATCTGTTCAAAAACAAAATCAACATTCAGGACTTAAGTATAAGACAGAAGATGTTTCTTCAACAGCTGGTGTGAATAAAAGATAAAGAAAGCATAAAGAAATTATTTCTACTGTAAACCAAGCAGCAACCCAGAGTCCATGACATGAAAAAGAGATACTGGAGATAGATAGGACACATCAAACAAAAAACAACTACCAATGTTACAAGGCAGACCCTTGATTGGAATCTGCAAGAATCGTATCTTATTTTATATAATACAGACGTTTCTTCAAAAAAGAAGATGATTACATCCTACGCATTCAGTCATGCACATTAACCAGTGACAGTAAATTCTGCCAAGTCACTGGTTTTCCTGGCTAGCTCAGGCAACCCATTCCATGCTCTAATGGCACTAGGGAAGAAAGAGCATTTGTACAGATCTGTCCTAGCATATGGGACGAGGAATGTGCCTTTATCTTTGTGTCTTTCTGAGTATTTTATTAAGTTTTGTATTTGTAATTGAAGATTATGGTTCAGTGTTTTGTGAATAATTGCTACTTTACTCTTGAGTCTCCTAATCTGAAGGCTTTCTAAATTTAGTGATTTTAGTAAGGGTGTTACTCTAGTCAAATGTCAATATCCCTTTGTTATGAATCTCAATGCTCTATTTTGTGTCTGTTCCAGTTTCTTAATGTTTTCCTGAGTTGAGGGGTCCCAAACAGAGGATGCATATGATATTCTATTATTGGCCTAACCAAGGTTAAATAGCATTTTAGTTTTATGTTCTTATTTGATTTATAGAAATTTCTTTTAATAAACCCTAATGCTTTGTTTCATTTTTTGATAGTTTCATCAATATGGGGATTCCATGACAGTTTTTCATTTATTATAACACCTAGGTATTTTGCATTTTTAGTCTGTGTTACTGATTTACCATGAATAAGATAAGTGGAATTAATTTCTTTTAGTTTTTTTGTTACTCTAATAAGACATTTTTCTGGTTGAAAAGACATGCTCCAATTTGATTCCCATTTCTGTAATTCATCTAATTCTCTTTGTAAAATTTCTGTACCTTGTGTTGTTTTATTGTTCTATATATTATGCAATCATCTGCAAATTATCTGATTTTTGTTCCTGAACTAATGCAATTTGGTATACGGTTTATATGTAAATTAGAAATAGTAGTGGACCTAAGACTGTTCCTTGAGGTACACCTCAGTTTACTGTTATTGGTGTTGATTTCGAGCAATTTATTATTACAGTTTGTCTCTTCCTATCAGAAAATCTTTAATAAACTGATGCAATGGACCATCAATCCCAAAATAGAGGAAAGCGGCAGACCCAAGCAAAAGAGGTCATCCATTAGTGAAGCTAATGAGTCTAGAAAGACATGGGAGCGAATGAAAAAAGCTGCTCAGAACCAAGTTCAGTGTAGAGTTGCTGCCTATGCTACCATAAAAGTTCACAGGAATCAGTAAAGTTAGTTTTACTTAAAAAGTACAGTTTTGTAAGAAGCATAAGGGAATTGATGTAGGTTTATTGAAGCCAACTCAATTTTAAGCCCAGATCTATTTTAGAAATTTTAGACATCTGAAGTGATACTCAAAAATCTGTTTTCAATACTTAGCTTTCCTTATACACATACAGTTACAGGAAAAATGCAAAGAGCAGAACCTAATCTTAAAGGGAAACTCTCATAGTTTTTCAAATTTTAGTTATTGACATATTTAAATTCTGCGTAATTCTATATATATAAAACTATTGCATAGCTCTGGACTATACCATCACTATACCTAAGAGCCTGACAGCTACTGTAAGAAAGAAGCGATTCGATTGGTTAAATCTAGTTTCCATTTCAATATTGTTGATGGAAGTGACGTATGTCTAAGATAAAAACAGAATTTCAAAGAACCCCTTTTTTTAAGAGGCGTGGCAAATTTACTGTCCAATTTATTAAATATAAAATTTTCTAAGCATTTAAATAAAAAATGATATAATGTTTACTATTACAACTTTTTACGCAGAATTTAAATATGTCAATAACTAAAATTTGAAAAACTATGAGAGTTTCCCTTTAACAAACCTTTCTCTACTGACCTATAAACTGCTAACTAGCAGCTATATAGTTTTGAAACAGAATGGCTAGACTACCAAACCCATGGTGCTAGTTGATTGATTGTTGTTTTTACATTTGCTTTATTTTTTAAAAACCCTTGTGCTAATCTTAAAGGAGGATTCCTAAGCTTTGTCAATAAATAAAAATTGTGTTTATTTAGAAAATTTAAAGTAAAGTCATAGGTAAGAATGATTTTGCATTTAATATCATTTTTAAGCAAGATTGCTAATTTTTATTGAAGTTAGTCCTAGATTTATGCTTAAAGTTTTTTATTTCATCATTTTTTATTGAAATTTTGCTCCCCAAAATTAAAAAAACCTTCCCCAACGTGTTATAAATGATGCCAAATTAGGCTATTTTTCGAAATGGATACGTTGAATAATTATAACTACCATAACAATCTATGACTATAGTATTAAAATCAATATTTCTATTAAAGAGTAATTTTAGAAATCTTTTTTTTCTATACTTAGGTACACAAAATAGAAATCAGATTATTAAGGTAAAATTGGGCCCATCCTGACGATGTTTAATGAAGTCACTCAATGATGCAGCGACGCATGGCGCCAGACATTAGTAATTCTTGTTGATAATATGAAGTATTTATAAATGATTTACATGTAAATGCATTGTTTAACAGCTTATCTTTGATCAACCTAGTGGAGAGAATACTAACAAGGTGTTATTTTACATTATATTTAAAAATATTATGAAGCTGGAAAAGTTTCTACCAAACCCCATTCTTGATTCTAGAAAAAGGATCGAAGTCAATTTTCAAACAATTGAATTAGATCTATCATCTAGCTGTGAATCAATGTTAGCTGCATGTGAGGTGAAATAATCAAATTAAAAACCATATAATGGGGTAGATGTGTTCCAAATTTCAAGCTTCTATCTATTACCGTTACGGTTATAAAGTTATGATGAGATAAAGACGAAAATTCATTTTTTCGATCACAGTTTTTTTGATATTTTCTAGGTAGATCTAATCTAGATAGTCCATTTTTCAACACATAAAACCGCATAACTATGCTCCTATATAACATAGAAAGATAAATTTGGTATCATTGTAATCCTCTCAGCAAGCTCTACATAACGAGATAGTTTCTGTTGTTAATTATTTATTTTGAATTTTTTGTTAAAGTACCTAGTGAGTAGTGTAATTGTAAAGGAAAGTAAAATCGATAGACTAGAAGACTAGACTCTAAATGAAGTGGCTTAGACTACTTAGAATCTATTCTACTTTTCTAGATCTAGATCTAGAGTAGAGTAGTGATAGTCTAGTTAAGTCTATTAGATTTTAGTCTAGTAGTAACTTAATTAGTAACTAGATCTATATCTATATAGTTATTTCATTAATGCGGCCCTCGGTTGAAAAAGGTTGCACACCCCTGATTTACACACAACACACAATATTTTGTAATGTAATAGTTATGTTTTCGATTCGGAATACTGCATTTCACATAGATCTATGACTTCGAAAACCCAGTTGAGACAAAATTATGATTCGCAGGATTTATAAAAAAAGTGAAGAGAATTATCGATCTCGATGTTCAGTGCACTGACATTTATTTCTATGGTACGGAAGCTAAAAACTGAAGTCTAGATCTACATGGATTCTTTAACGAAACAATTACATTAATGACGTTTTTGAGTTCTAACTCTAAGGTCTAAAGTAAGATCTAGATCTACATGATACTTATTTTAATGTCAGAAATTAGGGGACTAGGTGGGCCGCATATATATATATATATATCCTATACTCTTAAGCGAGCAATTCTTGTATATATATATATTTATTTATTTATATATATATATATATAAATTTTATTTCGAAAACGGCTCTAACGATTTTCTTTAAAATTTCAAGGTATGTGCGTATTAGTGAGAAAAAAATTCTCAACTCATTGGCCACATCGGGAAAACTCGAGTTCGACCGTTATTTCGATATGAAAATGTCTCAATTTAATTTTGGTTAGAATAATTTATGAATGAAATGGAAAATTTATGAATGAAAGTTTTCCATGACGTAAACGGGAAAAACGCTGCTTTCGTCACTAGGCTTACGACTATAGTGTACTTCTTTGCAAACAAGAACGCGTTTAGAGATATGAATGAAGGGATGTGTAAAACTAAAAGCAGACCACGGGCTGTAACACCACTGGGATGGATGGATGGCAAAAGC
>JADKLZ010015475.1:54672-69069 GCA_021533235.1 Biomphalaria straminea | reverse complement strand
AAAGAAATGAAAAATGGACTCTAAATGTATAAACATTCCTTAAAAGTGGACAGATCTTTACTTATTTGTGGAATATGATAGTAAGCCAACATATTTGATTTGTAAAGAAAGTGTGGCTGTTTTTAAAGAACATAACATTAAAAGTAGAGCAATGAAGCCTTTTTTTCGATGAATGTATAAAGAAGAGCTTGCTAGCAGTGAAAGAGGGACCTGTGTCCTGAAAAGAAGAATGCAGTAAAAGCCTTCAGCCTTTCATAGACATAACTGATATCGCGCAACTCTTGATATTTATTCGCGGTACAAACAGCATTTTTGATACAATAGAAGAGTTAACAGCTATGAGGAGCATGCATGGAACTACAGCTGGAGAAGCCCTGTTCCAAAAAGCGTCAACCATCATAGAGGACCTCACTCTTCCTTGGAATAAATTAGTTGGAGTGACTACTGATGGCGCTAGAAATATGGTTGGATGTCACAGCGGACTGACAGACAGCAAGAGTTATTTTAAAAAGTTGTTGAAAAAGAACTGAACCCCTGCGGCTTCACTGCACCATTCACCAACAAAATCTATGTGGAAAGGTTTTAAATCTGGACCATGTCATGATGATTGTGCTCAACACTGTACATTTTTACTAAATAACAATAGCGTTGAATCACAGAACTTCCAAAGATTTTCTGACAGAAATAGAGTCTGAATATGAATACGTTCTATTTCACAGTAAAGTGCGCTGGTTAAGCCGAGGAAAGGTATTAAAACTTTTTTTTTATTCAACACATAAAATTTAAATATTTATGAATGAAAAATCAAAGTGATTGTTGTCATGCACAGCTTGTTTATGCACATCTTGATTAGTATTCCCTTCATTGCACCATAAGTTTTTGCGAGTATCTGTTCCTAAGGTGCAATTTGTTGTCATTCTTGGTTGCCTCTGTGTGAATGGGTCGATGGCGGCTTCTTGGGTGATGTTGCTGTCTGCTGTTGTGTTTGTTTTCCCCAGTATTGGGTAAGTTGGTTTAGTTTACGGTCTGCTGAATGTCGTTATATTATGACATAGTGAATAACGTTGTTAAGGATTGCTCCTTTATCTTGTTTAGGGACGCATGCTTGGACTCTGGGGTAGTCATGCCTGAGTAACAGTGTTGGTTGTATGGCCCGTGTATCCATCGCCCTAGGCTGTAGTCTTTAATTTGTGACTGAATTATGGCACCGAGACTAAGGTGCGCTATATGAATTTAATTGATTATATATGAGTCCGCGACCATCAAAAGCCTTCCTGACAATTGTCACAACTGAACGACCCCTCATGGTTGTGAGATCTGGCTATCTTATGCGACATCACATCACATAACTCAACTTTTGTATTATGATTACTAGCTGTCAAACCCGCATTCATTGGTTTTATGTCATATCATGCTATTACTAGGCCTATCACTCATTAAACTGTTGACTTTATATTATTGTTGTTCAGCTGATATAAGTTGACAATGTTCACATTCCACAGATTGTTGTTCAGGTGAATGACTTGTAGTCGGCATTTACTTTTTCATGCAGTTACTTTTGTTAAGCTTATACTGCTCAGTGAGAGGGTAGGCCCGGGCGAAGACTTCATACCCTGGACGTCACGTCAAGACAAGTCTGCGACCATCAAAAGCCTCCCTGACAATTGTCACAACTGAACGACCCTTCATGGTTGTGAAATCTGGCTATCTTATGCGACATCACATCACATCTAAATGAACTCAACACCAAACTAAAAGTGAAAGACAAAATGATTTCGCATGTGTATGCAGACATAAGCGCTTTCCAAACAAAAATGCAACTCTTTAATCAACAGGCGGAAATGGTGCATTTAGTCAACTTTCCAACCTGTATCACTCTACACAATGATAAGCAGCTTGAAGTCTTTCCCAAAGGAAAGAATAAGGCCGTTTGATGGATAATTTTAGTGAAAGATTTATGAATTTACATAATTTAAAAAAATGAAATCCGTCTTTTTCAAATCCATTTGCTGCCGATGTTGCAAGTGCACTGATATGTCTGCAACTGAAACTAATAGACTTACAATGCCAGACATCCCCGATGCAGACTATTGACTTCTATTCCCTGTTACCTGAAGAAACTTTTCCAAAACTTCGAAAACAAACGTTAAGGATGATCACAAAGTTTTCAAGCACTTATTTGTCTGAACAAACTTCCTCAATGGTGAAACTGGCGAAAACCAGGTGACGTAATCGCCTCAAGGATGAACTTCTAGATTCAGTGCTCCGACTTGGTGTTTCATCTATGCAGCCAGATATTCAGAAGATAGTTTTGGATAAACATCATGCATCACATTAATGAAATTAATGTAAGTAGGTCCACATAAAACTATTGAAAATAGCTTATTGTATTTTTTTTTCTTCCTAGTGATATGGCCCGCGACATGAATGCCGAAGATTAAAATGGCCCGCAGACCAAATAAGGTTGGGCATCACTGTTTCAAATCAAGCTCGTTAATAGATTAAAAGATGCCATGGAAAATCTACTTTTCCTTTGGAAAGTTCACATGGTCTAGTCTATTGTACAATTTGTACACTTTGTGTATGGATATGTTTTATTCTATATTATTTTTAAAGTACTAATAAATATTTACTTGCTTTAACAACTTTTTTGCTAAAATAATGTTTACAATTATTTGTTCTTTAAACTTGTATTTAAATGTGACCCCCCAAAAAAAAACAACACCAAAACTTGAAGTTGTTTTAATGTTCTGAATTTAATAAAATCTTGCATTTGCAAAATTTAAAACGCAGCTCATATTAAAAACATTTTTATTAACCTCCCTTTACATAAGGGGAAATAATAAGTTAACATTATTCAGGAAATATGAACTTCATTATATCATTGACTATAATAAGATAATATGTTCCTCATGAAGTAATTAGATCACCAATGAAATGTTGGATTCCACAATGGTGTCTGAATGCAGAGATGAACAGCGAATTCATTTGTTGAAAAATGTATTCTGCATAAACGGAGATATTGTCAGCAACATCTTTTTTTTTAATGACAATTATAGAAAACAAGAAAAAAACAAAGAACCATCAAGGATGTCCACTGGAAGTAGGTCCGTCTTTATATTTGTCAGAGCCATTTTTTTTTTAATTTTTGTTTTCATTGAAGCTTGACGATTGTTTCTTAATTTCTTTGGTAATAATGCTATTTGAGTAATATCCCATTACATTGCCAACAACAGTGAAATCTGTATTCACTATGGAACAAATATGCCTCTGACAACATATATGGAACAGATTTAAAAAATACGATAACAGATTACCCAAAAAAAACCTACAATTTTCCGATGGTCTTAAGTGACCACTGGCATATGGTCCTTCAGCCCCTAGTGTACTCGTGATCCACAGGTTGAGAACCCTTTCTTTAGAAGGTTGTACAGTGACTTCATTATATGTAATGTGACGTCATCTGATGAAATCTTACGCACGAAAGTAAAGTGACGTATTTTGATGTATAGCATTTAAGGAATTTAGGTCATTGGTTGATATGCATGACAAAATGCATGACGCGTAGGACGTAATCATCTTCTTTTTTGAAGTAACGTCTGTATTATATAAGAACAAAAGAAATGAAGAAGTAGGGCACCGACATATTCTTGATCCCTGGCCTGGCTATGTACCTAGCTACGCCACTGTTACTAGTAAACTACCTTGTACACATACTTGAGTGAAAACTAAATGGAAATACAAGATTGCAATTTATACAAATTAAATATTTTTAAAATCCTAATTCTTTAGTGTTTTTGTAACACATTTTTGAAGTACTATCAGATCATCGCTAGTTTTTTTTTTAAATAATCTTCCTTTAGGACTCCCCCCTTTCTCTCCCAGACACATAAGAAAAGAAAAACTTTTACCAATGAGTTGTACAAAAGAGTTTTTTTTTTAAATAATTAATTTCGAAAACCATTGGCGAAATATAAAGTGTAAAAAGAAAGATAATCCATAAATAAAGTTTTTGTTGACATTAATCGAGGTGTCTCCCTTAATTTAGTAGTTGTTTTTTTTCGCCATTAATATCTATGCGAGATACAATGTTTGTGATCATTTCAGTCAAGAGCCTATATTTCTCTCTTTCTCTCTCAGATCTAAAATAAACATCGACGTAATCTTTTTGTCATCCATTTACACTGTCTCACAGGGTCACGTGAACAAACGATCTGTTACCATGACATGTCTGTCTGACTGCGACCTAAAACTTTACTAGAGATTAATTAATCAATTATACAACTGTGAGTGTAACACGATAAGTTTAGAAGCCTTGTCTTTCAAGTTCAGCCTGTACTGTGTGTAGTTATAAAGTCTCCACTCACACTGCTTGCAATGAACTCGTTTAAAGCGCTTAAAGTCTCACAAACTATGTTGGTCTAGATGTTAATGAATATTTTTCCATGACATAAATTGCAATACTTCGATGTACCTATTTGTTCCAGTAAATTGGTCTTCATTGTGTCCATTTGTTCCTGAATCTCATTTCTTACTATGTCCATTTGTTCTTGAATCTCATTTCTTACTATGTCCATTTGTTCTTGAATCTCATTTCTTACTATGTCCATTTGTTCCTGAATCTCATTTCTTACTATGTCTATTTGTTCTTTAATCTCAATTCTTTCTATGCGGTCTAAACGACAAGGTAAATTAGGATTTATTTCAAACTGCATAAACTGAATATTCCTATTATAATAATTTAAGGGAAGGCATGCGAATAGGCGGATCTGACAGAGATCCGACTCCGACGGGGGCCGCCTCTGAGTTTGTGTATCACACAAACTCTCTTTGTAATCTTGTTTAAAAATAATTATCAATTCTATACAAGTCAGGTGAAATGCCAATTAGTTGAAATGGTCATGAGTTCAAATACCAATCAATTCAAACGTTTATTGGTTGAAATACCGGACGATTCCTTACACATTTTTACAATATTTACTATTCTTTTTGTACGTTTAAATATACATGTTTAAAAGTGGTACTATTATTTTATTTATAATTGTTTATCCCAAATAATCTAAATGTTTGTTAAATATTATTTCAATCTAAGAAATAAGATTCAATGACCTATTTTAAAACCATAAGATTATTTCACTAATTACCAATTAAAATTCTAAAAAATGTCACAAATATTTATAACAAAATAGATATATTTCAAGTATGTGCATTTTATGGACCATCCCTAATTGGGATGTAATTAAAAGTTAATTATTAAGAGATACAAATCTTACTTTAACGTGTTCTCTCTCATCATGCCATAAAAGACAAAAATACATTCTTCCTTTACTTTTAGCCAGCCTTTTACTGCTGAGCTGTGAGCTCTTTTGCAGACTGTGCCAATGAAAAGAGTGTGCTGTTTTATTCAGTTGTTCAGCACTGCCATATTATTATATATTGGGCTGTAGTGGACGTTATCTGTTACCTGTTACCTATCCCTTAGTCTGTAGACCGTATTTTTCCATTCCTCTCTGTCCTTTGCCCTATTTAGAACCTCCTTCAGTGGCAGGCCCGTCCATTCTTTGACGTTGTCCTCCCACCGCTTCCTCTGTCTGCCTCTTCTTCTTTTTCCTGGTACTGTTCCCTGTAGAAATGTCTTTGCGAGCCCCGAAGATCTTGTAATATGGCCATAGATTTTCAGCTTGCGTTTTTTCACGTTAGTTAGCAGGTCATCATGGGGTCCGATCGCTGCAGTAACCCTGTCTCTAATCTCTTGGTTTGTGATGCGGTCTTTAAATGTGATGCCTAGGATCCTTCTGTAGCATCTGAATTCCATTGCTAGAATTCTCCTCTCTAGCTCTGCAGTCAACGTCTAAGACTCACAAGCATATAGAAATGTGGCCATGACCAGGGAGCGAATCAATCTGATTTTGGTGCCAATACCAAATATTAGAGGATAGGCAGGCGTATATTTCCATCAGAGGCGCAGTGAGGGTGTGGTTTCAAAGAAGGCACGATCCCACGGGCAACACCCTTAGTGGGGACGCCACACGCAGCCTATATTTCTATGTGATGTTCTTCTGAATTGGCGGGAGCGCGCTAAGAAGGTACCTTGCTCCAGGCGCACGTTTTGCTTAATACGCCCCTGTCTTCCAGGCATGTGCGGCAGTGGACGAGAGATAGAAGTAATGAACATTGATACAACACGAGTAACAAAAAAAAATCTGTTTTAAAGACAATATAAACTTGATTACTTTTTTTACACTTAATAACTCATGAATGATATATTTTTTAAAGACATATCTGTGCAAAATTTTATTTTTTTCCCTCTTGATTAAGGCTACTTCAATTATTTTGTTCTCAGCGAGGGTTGTCCCAGCACGCACAGGCTGTCTCCATGCACTCCGGTCTTTGACTATGGTTTCTCTCTATATTTTTCATTGATGCCTGTGCCTCGCCTGCAGACATCTATATATGCTAGACCTGGGCGGCCCTTAGGGGCACGGTCGTCGAGTGGTTAAGTGCTTGGCTTCCGAACCTGAGGTCATGGGTTCGAATCCCGGTGAAGCTTTGGATTTTGAATTTTCGGATTTTTAGGTTGCCCCTGAGTCTACCCAACTCTAATGGTACCTGACTTTAGTTGGGGAAAGTAAAGGCGGTTGGTCGTTCTGCGGGCTACATAACACTTTGCTCGTTAACCGTTGGCAAAAGAAACAGATGATCTTAACATCATCTGCCCCATAGATCGCAAGGTCTGAGGGAGACATATTACTTTACTCCTTCCACAAGCTCAAGTTTATATATAGGTATGTCTCAATGCCTCACAAGTGTGACTAGGAATTTAAAAATTATTAGTAATCTCCTAAGAGAAATAAGCTGGATGATCTAACTACAAATATATAATGAGTCACCGAATATTACTCTATATCTTTTAGGTAATAATTTTTTTGTTAAAACTGAAGAAAGTTTTAACTGTAATTTTCAAAATATTTTTTCCTAAACTTTTGAATAATTTGGCAAAGAAATATACAAACTTATGCCTTTAACCGTTAACATACCAAGGGGGGTCCTCGCAGGACCCCAGAGAGTGATTTTTCGTGATCCTGCAAAAAGTATGGCTATTAATTTACTGTTGATTTTTGTATTTCTCCCCACACATGTTAAGATAAAGATTACGTCATTAGACTTATAAAAGGTTATTTGAAAACACATAAAAAAATAAAAGTACGGTTGGGGTCCCGGCAGGACCCCGCTTGGTATGCTATGTAACAAATTAGGATTTTTGAATTTCTTTTTTTACAGGATGTGTACATGATAAATTTCAAAATGTGACATGTGCTAGAGACTATAGTGATGGCAATACATGAATCTGTACCATTTATTTTGGTAAAATGATATTATATAATGGGAATTAGATAAATATTGCACAGATATATATATAACTATATTGCACTGATATATATAACTATATAATAATTTTAGTACCTAACCATTGTTAAAATAAACAAAATATTTGATTGTAATAAAACTTGGAACACTAAAATAAAGTTTCAGTAACCCAAACACCTAATTTGAGCGATCTGTCGCAATAAACATGATGAAAAACAAAAAAAACTCGGGGGTCCTCCGAGGACCCCAGCTTGGTAAACCACGTTGGCGAGCTAGGCTTGGTATGTTAAGGGTTAAACATGTTTTATTATTGAGTTACTTATAAAGGCCTTTCATTGGTATTCATTATTAGTCAAACTATTTCAAATGTAAAGAAAAATCAAATTTCAGGTTATTTATGTAATCTTCTTACATAGCATGATATGCAATAAAGTTCAGTTGAATAATGTTAATTGGACCACATCTTTGAAGTCATAATAACTGGCTGGGCCGATTAGTAGCACAAAATTTACATATCTTCATTTTCCCTATACTCTTAAAAAGCAATCCTTGTATGTGTATTGTTAGGTAGTGTAGTTTAGTATTGCGCACACTTTTTAGATAGTTAGTTTAGTCTTTAGAATTGCGCACTTTTTGGTACCGACATTGAACGCACATTTTATGACGACACAGACTGTAGGGTTAGAGGTTAAGTTTGACGTAATAGGATTTCAGTTACTGCTAGGCTCTTCGGGTGATCAGACGTATTTATCTTTTGACAAGACTGTGGCCCATCTTGTAAATAAAGTTGTTGTTGAATTGTATCTCGAAGTCAATTTGATCATTCAAGTTCGTTCGTTCTTTTTCCTGTGATTGTTTCACTGTGAACTCGCACATAATAATTTCATCGTTACAACTATACCCAAGCATCTAGTATCCAGAAGAAAACTTAGAAATACTTCAACTACAGTAATCTACAAACAGCAAGAAGAATACATCATTAACAGTGATACAATTACCTTACCTTAACTTACCTTACCTATCCCTTAGTCTGGTGGACCGTTGGGGCGCCAAGCAAGACATGTGGACCATCTTTCTCCAATCCTCTCTATCCTTTGCCCTGATTAAAACCTCGTTCAATGGTAGGCCTGTCCATTCTTTGATGTTGTCTTCCCACCGCTTTCTCTGTCTGCCTCTTCTTCTTTTTCCTGGAACTGTTCCCTGGAGGAAGGTCTTAGCGAGTCCCGAAGATCTTGTTAGATGGCCATACATTTTAAGTTTTCGTTTCTTCACAGTATTTAGCAGGTCATCATGGGGTCCGATCGCTGCAGTAACCCTGTCTCTAATCTCTTGATTTGTGATGCGGTCTTTAAATGTGATGCCTAGGATCCTTCTGTAGCATCTCATTTCCATTGCTAGGATCCTCCTCTCTAGCTCTGCAGTCAGCGTCCAAGACTCACAAGCATATAGAAATGTGGCCATGACCAGGGAGCGCATCAGTCTGATGATACAATTACAGTATATAAATAAGAAAAAAAATTATCAAATTGGTCACATTTGTGACCAGTCGTCATTCAGAATTGGTAAATACCTGATCTTGTCAGAAGTGCATGCAGGGTAAGCAAAATAAGGATTTTATGTAAAAAATAAATCCACTTTCTCGCCTTTTAGAATTTGCCTTAGTAGAAAGTTGACTTGTATAAGTGCATTGCCATAAGAGATTTGAACAAACTTGGTACATTTAGTTCAAGCTTCAGTTTACATTTCATTGTGAATAGCGGAAAGTAGCTAAAAAGAGTGGCTTGTGTTTGTGCAATGTTTAATTTTTACTGAGAAAGTTTGTCCTGACATCACTTGATGTCCCGTGAGGCGCAAATCCACCCACACATGGCATCCCACAAGCTCCTTAAAAATTTTCTAAGAGTTACATTAAACTCAATTAAAACATGAACCCATGTTTTGATCTAGAGTGCAAATACCAGGGGCTTCGATTGCTTGAATGTCAAGAACTGCTTTCATAAGGCCAATTATAATAGTGGTTAGCCATACTCCTGGGTTTGAGATGACAATTTTGCCAGATCGTGCCATTATTTCCCATGAATATTCATAAACCATCGATATCAAAATGGGGGGGGGGATTGTTTAAAAAAATATTGTGTTGTATAGTGAGGGGTTGAGGGAGGGAAGGAGAGCAACAATAACTATTAGTTCTATAGGGATAGTACGGATGGTCACGTATTAAAATTAGGACAATACCGCTAGTTATTCAATTATCTCAAAGCTTATACAATTTCTCGTTTCGTTTATATGAAAAAAAAACAAAAAAACAATAGAACCACAAATACAAACATACCAAATTTTCTTTTCAGTTTAATGTGTATATATTAATTATTGTTGCTACATTTGTATCCGAGAAAGTACATATAGGCTTTAAAAAGGAGCCTTTCATAACAAGTCTGTTCAATACGAAATTTAGCTGTTTTTTTTGTTTTTTTTTTTGTAAGTATAGACAGCTACACGAGATTTGGATTTTTTTTTTTGTTGTTTTTTTTTTTTTTATCATGAGAACTAAATTGTATTATTAGGTTTTCCAAACATTGTCCCAGCATGCCTCTTGTTTATCGCTTTGTCTGTATCAGTTTATTTAGCACAAAAATCATTTTGGATATTTTAATTAATCAAAAATCAATAATAGTTTTTAAAAAAAATGTTAAACTAGTTATAAAGAAATAATTTCTGACGTGTCTTTATTTTAAACAGATATATTTACAAAAATAAAATATACTGTTTAAAAACTGTAATATTAACTTTAAACTTTAAATCTTGTTCATTATTTTGTCATTTATTTAGCCTTAAGCTTGCTCGGTCTGTAGGAATGCCGATGTTCATCATCTAAAAAATCTAATTTTGGACTCCCTATTTCAAGGGACTAACATTTATAAAAGATTAGAGGAATGCAATTAATCTTAAATCAAAGGATTTATATTATTTCCTGAAATCTATTCCAAAATAATGTTTTTGAATCAAATGCACATTCAACTCATTGTGACGCGAACGTTTCGATTACTTTCAGTGCTAGGTCCAATTACAAATACTATTCCGGGCCGTGCTATAATTTATGTAAGAAATTAAATGTATAACATTTATTAGGAAATTTGAACCATTGAATACAAACATTATCAATTATAGTTTTCAAAACAATTAACAACGCAATGAATACATACTCGACAAAGTATAATTTAAACATTTTCTTTTGACTAGGTTTCAGTCAACATTTGAAGATTTTATACAGCGCCATCTAACGGGTTTTCTTGATCAAGGTACTGAAAAAAAATCACCATAAACATCTAACGCATTGTCTTGACCAATAAACTTAACAAAATGACCATAAGCATCTTTCGTAGAAACTGCATTCATATCTTCAATTCAAGGAATAAAGGCACAGGGTCACAATGTATTTCCATGATCATGCCTTTTTAACATGTACCAACTTTCCAGGAGCATTATCATCACTTTTCAATGTTACTACCTCTTTTAATCAGCCCTTCGGTATTCGTGTCCAAGATCAAATATTGAAGCCACAGTGAGTATAAAGCTCTAAATCATCTCGGTCCAGTGGCGTAGCTGGGGATTTGGGGGTCCGGAAATGGGCTTGACCTTTTCATGGGTCACTGCATTTTGACACTCGTTATCATGAGATAATGTACTTAATATATTAATATAATAAATTCCAATGGGTACAGCATCAATGTAAACTTGCTAAAAATAATCATTAAAACTCTTTTAATAAATAATACCGTTGTTTATTGGCGAGATAATGCACAAGAGACAATCTCAATTCATATTGCCCCACGACTTGCTTTCAGTGCTGCTAAGTTCCGGAGGGTTTCGAATTTGGTACCCCTCTCTCCCCCACCCTGGCTACGCCACTGTGTCGGTCCGTAGTTTTCTCTAGCTGTTGGCTACAATGTAACTGCTTGTAAGATATGGACTTTTGAACTTCTATGGCTTTCGACGATAAGGTCAACGACTGATTTTATTTCTTCAAAAACACCAAACATGCGAAATAGTGGGTCTATATTTTTTGTATTTTGCCAATGTCCGTTGACTGAAAAAGTCTTGACCTCACGACGAGCCCAGCAATTTCTTGGTTCCTTAAGAAACTTATTCAGCCTCATCATCAGCATTCTTCTCGTAAATTGATGTAAATCCTTCAAATGAAGCTCGTTAAGCAGCTAAACAGATTCCATAGTAGATCCCACACCTTTAGTCACCTATACATTGTATTTGTATATATCTTATTCTATATCTATTAGTTAAATAATATGATATTTATTAACTTTTATACTAAAACAATTTTGTATTAAACATTTTTCTAAAGTCAAATTTTTGAGATAGAAAAAAATGTCAAAACTTGAACGCTGTTTCATTCTTCTGTTGTTGTAATAGAAAAATGAAATCACACTTTAAACTAGTGGCATAATCTTAATCATCAATCAAAGCAAATTTATACTCTCCCTTTTTACTCAAGGGACATTAATGTTTATTTAATTAATTATAAAATGTTATATTCGATTAATCTTTCTTTTGAAGACCAATATACTTAGTTAAATTATTTGAGACTTGGTTGATTCGGTCATAACATGTGGACTGATTGCAAGTCCGTTGTCTGAAAAGTCGCAAAGAGCCCATCAATTATCCTATGTCCTGCTGACCTGCATTGAATCCAATCTAAGTGGCGAATAATTATCCTGAAACTTATTTTGTTTAGTAATAATAATCTACTTGCTTAAAAAGCTTTTATTCTAAATTATTTATATTTTTTTGTTAAACTTTGTTTAAATCTGCCCCACCCCCCCAAAAAAAAATATCCAAAACTGCTGGATGTCACATCACAAACACAGCATAAGCGCTTTCAAAACAAAATTACAACTCTTCATAGAACAGGCAGACAGTGTGCATCTTGTCCACTTTCTAACCTGTACCTCTCTACAAAACGATAAGCAGCTTAATATGTCTTTCTCAAAAGAAAGAATGATCTAAATTTTAAGGCGTTTGATGGATAATTTCAGCGAAAGATTTCTTTATTTTTATAATTTAAAAAATGAAAAATGTCTTTTTCAAATACATTTGCTGCCGATGTGCCACGTGCCCCGACAGATATGCAACTGGAACTAATAGACTTACAAAGCCAGAAATCCCCAATGCAGACTATTGACCTCTACTCCGTGTTACCTGCAGAAACTTTTCCAAAACTTCGAAAACGAACGTTTAGGATGATCACAATGTTTTCAAGCACTTATTACGTCTGGACCAACTTTTTCAATGATGAAACGGACGAAAACTAGGTGACGTAATCGCCTCACAGATGATCATCTAGATTTAGTGCTCTGACTTGGTGTTTCATCTATGTAGCCAGATATTCAAAAGATGCTTTTGGATAAAATTCATGCATCGCATTAATTTATGTAAGTAGGTCCACAAAAAAAACTTAAAAGATAAGATTTTTTTATTCGTTTTGGTGATATGGCCAGCGACATGAATGCCGAAGATTAAAATGGCCCCCAAACCAAAAACGGTTGGGCATCACTTTTCAAATCAAGCTCGAAAACAGATTAACAGATGCCATTGAAAATCTACCTTGCCTCTGTAGAGTTGCCCATTGTCCGGTCTATTGGGTGGGGTGTATACACTTCGTGTGTATATGTTTTTTTCTTTTTTTTTTTTAATGTAACAATAAAAATTTACTTGTTTAAACAGTATCACAACTGTTCTATTTATTTCTATCTTTAACTTGATAGCAACTACCTTCAGTCTCGATGTCTAGGTGTCCCAGATTCAGCTGTGATTTATCAAAATAACCAAATAACACCAGATCAAACTAACACAAAAGCTTTAATCAACCTCACTGTATCTCACAACAAGCTGGACTCTCTCTGACAACTAACTCACTTCTGGTCATTCGCACATATGTAAAAATAGATTATACATTCATACGCACATTCATCCGTGACATCTCGCCCCTCCAAAAATTATAATCAATTTTTACATAGATATCTAAATTACATGATTATAAAACAAATATAAAACATCAAAACACAATACAACAAAAATGTTCTTCGATAGGCCACAAAGGCTCTGTAAATGCCACACAGGCGTTTACGTAGTCAAACAGACTTGAACATAGTCACACAGACTTTACTGTAATAGGCACACAGTCTATTTTTAAGACACACCGTCTTAATAGAAGATTCTTAGTTGATGAAGACACACAGTCTTAGTTGATAAGACACACAGTCTTAGTTGATAAGACACACAGTCTTAGAAGATAAGACACACAGTCTTAGATGATGACGACACACAGTCTTAGAAGATAAGACACACAGTCTTAGATGATGACGACACACAGTCTTAGTTGTAGACACAAAGTCTTAGATCAAGCAACACATGCTTGTAAGAAGCTACTTGGCTTATAATTATGATAAGCGTGACAGAATGTCCGCTACGACATTTCCCTTGCCTGGAATATGCTGAACTTCGAATTGAAAGTCCTGAAGCATCAGGGCCCAGCGAGTTACCCTGGAGTTCACCAATTTACGTGTGTTTAAACAGCGTAAGGGTGCGTGATCTGTGCGAAGTACGAATCTTCTGCCTAACAGGTATCTGGCCAACTTGGTTACCGCCCAAACAACTGCCAAGCACTCCCTTTCAACTGTGCTGTAACGTTGCTCCGCTGAGGACAGTTTCCTACTGATGTACATCACAAGATGTAGAATGCCTTGGGTTTCTTGAGCTAGGCATCCCCCGATAGCAACAGCAGATGCATCAGTAGCTAGTATGAACTCCTTCTTGCAATCAGGTAGACGAAGGATTGGTTCCTCAGCAAATGCCTTCTTTATCCTCTGCAACGCTACTTCGCAGTCATGTGACCATCTTATCACATTGGGTGCTCCCTTTTTGGTCAGGTTTGTGAGTGGCTCTGTCATCTCTGCAAAATTTTCTATGAACCTTCGATAGAAGTTGCAGAGTCCCAACAAACTACGGACCTGT
>JADKLZ010015475.1:24483-44672 GCA_021533235.1 Biomphalaria straminea | reverse complement strand
AGATTTTGTTATGATGACCATTTTATATTATTACTACAGCATATAATGACATGACTTCATCTCAAGTTTAAATGTTTCTATATTATAACAGAAGTTATATATAATTATATTCTTGACATAAGTAGTTATTCAAGTTATTTCAAGTTTTACAAGTTAAGATATAAACCAATTATAATAACAATCAGTGGATCAGAGTCTACACCGATGGCTTATCCCATAAAGCCAACACAAACGGCAAAGCTTGCATACTGATGGAGAGATGGAGAAAAAGTAGAACAATCCATTGCGACTGGAGAGCTCTCTGACAGCCAAAGAGCAAAAAGGGAAGCACTAACACTAGCTGCTACCATGCTAGTAAATCATCCAAGTTCCCCACACAGTCAGATTGTCTTTCTAACCGATGGGGAAGCAACCCTCCAAAGCTTGCGGAGTGTCACTAGAGAATACCGACCACGTCCTCCAATACTGCTCTCTTTACCAAGAGGCCCGTATAAGACACTGGCCCCAAAACACCACAATAGAGAGAAAACTATATGGAGAGCTCCCTGATTTGGAAACCACTTCGCAGTCAATCTTATATATTGGTCTAGTACAGTGGTCGGCAACCTTTTCAGTCGGCTTAGCCAAAAATTAAAATTTACGAAATTTCAAAGTTTCTAAACAGCCAAAACATTTTTTTCTTCCGAGCATTTCGTTAAGAGTATTTTTAACTGACGATGGTAGAATGCTTTTAACAAGTTGCTGTTTAATATCTTGATTAACAAATTTATGACATTAATTATTTCATCCGGAACACAAAGCGCTTCTTGGTATATTATGCTATGAAACGTAAAAGAATCGTTGTTGCCCCTTTATTTTTTTCTTTCATACTTCTGGTTCCATCAGTTGCTATTTAAACTTTTTTAAATCGATTGTATTGTCTTCAATGTATTTTCGCATGTAAAGTTCCCCTTTCAGACCTAGTGGTCTATAGGGCAGATGATGTAAAGGTCATCTGATGATACGCATTATCTTTTCCTTTATTTTGTCACGAGAGCGGTAGCGATCCTAGAAATTCTTGTTTTGGAACTTGAGAAGACATATACCTGACAAAAACAAACTTGTGCCGTGTCTTTTATGTTATATTTTCCACATGCAAATATGTTAAATTTCAAGACAAGGAGAGGGGTGTACTGAAAAGCGAGTACAAGTAGCTGAGAGAAAGAACCGAATCAGAACATTTTTTTTCTCAATAAAATAGATAATATTTCGAATTGAACTAAAGAAGCGCAGCTTAACATCCGAAGAGCCGCATGTAGCTCGCGAGTCGCAGGTTGCCGACTCCTGACCTAGGAGTCAGTCATGAGAATGAAGCTATTGGTGAGCAATTATAAAATTGTGACCTGAAGTACTAAAATATAATCCAAGATATAAAATCCGCATTATTGTTCGTTTTCATCTATATGGATTATTAATCTCTTCACTTTCATAGTGATATTCTACCATTGGTACTTTCTAAGTTTAAGATTTCGTTGGTACAGGAAAAGTTCTAGAGTCAATTAGAAATGTGTCTCTATAAAGAAGTAACTAGTGTTATACTTATCTAAAACATCCTGAAAATACGCTACATATAAATGCTAGATATACCTGCACACCATCCTGTCATGGAAAAATATTCATTGACATCTAGACCAAAAGAAGATATAAGACTTCACGCCCTTTTGTTGAGTTTAGTGCATGGAATTAAAGATCAATCACAATCGAACGATTGGTACACCCTTGACATGTTCCATGTTACGACAAAGTTTCAAAACTCATCATGTTACACTCACAGTTTATGAATTAATCTCTAGTCAAGTTTTAGGTCACAGTCAGACTGACATGTCATTTTTAACAAATTTTTTGTTAGCGTGACCCTGCAAGTTAGTGTCAACAGATGACAAAAGATTACATCGATGTTCATTTTAGATATCAGAAAGAGAGAAAGAGAGAGAGAGAGAGAGAAAGAAAGAGAGAGAGAGAGAGAGAAAGAGGGAAATATTACAATCTACAAACACGACTACCAGCATTTATCTACAGTATAATCAGGGCCGGTCCTAGCAAATGCGGGGCCCTATGCGAAATGGATCGCGCGGGTCCCAGTCTGGGTAGGGATAAGGATAAAAAGAGAAAATAAAGATTTTGTATTAGGAAATAAATTCGAGTTTGCATTTTATTTATTCTTAGCTAAGTATAAAATAACGATCAAATTAACTTTATTTTACGAGCCTTGCGTGTAGCTAAGTCATATAATAAAAAAGTAAATAAACTTCCCCCTTCAGACCTTGCAATCTATTTGGCAGATGATGTTAAGGTCATCTGTTTATTTGGCCAAAGGTTATCGAGCAGGGTGTTATGTGTCCAGCACAACGACTGACCGCCTTTTCTTTCCCAAACTAAAGTCAGGTACGATTATAGTTGGGTGGACTCAGGGGCGCCCTAAAAATTACAAAGTTCAAAATCCTAGTCTTCACCGGGATTCGAACCCAGGACCTCAGGTTCGGAAGCCAAGCGCTTAACCATTCGACCACCGCTCCCCCCGAAGTCATACAATATATCATCAAATTCTGTTTCACGCTCAATAGCAAGAATCGTCAACTTGTTTAATCTCTCTTCGTGAATTGTTGAACTCAAATAATAATAATAATTAGATTGAGGCGCGAGAAGCTTCTTTCACCAGATGCCACAGTTACGGGTATTGTTAAAAACATTCTGAGTGCAAAAAAGTATCTTAGGAAAGCAGTGTACCTTTCATTAGTGGGTAGAAAAAACTAAAATTTCAATCGGAGTTTGGTGGCGTTTGGTAGAATATGCCTTAAAGATTCCCTTTTAACTGCTAATTCTCGACCACATATATCTGCTGACTGGTCAGCTGATAGCATCTATACTTGCTCACGGCTCCCTGTAAACTCTCCTCAAGCTGAAGGCTCTTGAAGCTGATAAGAAACCAAAATACAATTTTGGTTTGATTTCAGCTGCAAGGATTGAATTGCAGTGTTCAAAGTTCTGTTGAAGCAATTTATCCTGAAGTCATCTTCAGCATTGCCAGGCGTGAAGTTTTCAACAGATTTATCATACTGCCTTTTCCGTTGACGTTTGGCTGGAAAGATTGTAACAACATCCATGTTTTCCGCCAATTCCTTTGCTGTCACAAGAATTTGAACAAACCCATCAACTCTCAGTTTCTTTAGCCAAGTCCTCAAGGCTCGTACGAGTCCAAGGCAGTGCTCAAATCTACTGTTTCCCCTTGCAGTTCTTTAATCACAAAATTGACTTGGAAGAGCATGTCGTACCATAACACAAGTGACACTAAGACTTTGTACTGCTTCAATGTTTCATACAGTGTTTCTGCTTTACATTTAATTATCGCATCATTTGTCTCCTCAGCTAATTCATCGAGTGCGTCACAAATATCAGGCCATTAATAACGAAGTGCATTGACACTATTCTACACTCCCACCTCGCACAGAGGTTTTACAGACAGATTGGAAACATGCTTTCTGGAGAGTGACCATCTCTTTGTAGATGCTGAAAAGATACTGTACACGCGTTGCATTGTTTCAATAAAGGTTAAAGCATCAGGGCATGTTTTGACCATGTCTGCTACCACTATATTGTAATTATGACACGCATATGGAGTAAACAATGTTCTTCTCACTAGGAGTGGTCAAATTGTCTTATTCGGGTTCTGATTGTTTTAAAAACGTATGTAGGGCGTCAATCTGGTACTTACCTGAAGCTTTTTTTTTCTTTTCCCAGCCAGATACATATTTTTTTTAACCAACAACCCTTGACCTTAGATGTCATTTTCTATCTATCTGACACCAAAAACCTGCTAATTATCATCTCGATCTAGTAAACCTCTACCATTCCAGTATAGTCTAATAGTGACTTTTGTTTATATCAAATCTGTCTAGAATTAGACATATAAAACATTTTCATTCTAATTCTAGATGTAGGTCTCTAGATCTAATAAAATTTAAAAAAAAAAAAATATACCGCTTTTGATTTTTTATGAGTTTGAAATAGATTTTGATCTACTTTTATGTGCCGGTGACTATCAATATAACTAAAGTATTATATTTTTCAGGAGATTTTAATAATAATTTACACGACTTTTTCATATATTTTGCATCATTATGTAATTACACATATGATTAGCGCGGGGCCTATGAAAGCGTGGGGCCCACTGCGGCCGCATTGGTTGCAGTGGCTTAAGACCGGCCCTGAGTATAATAGGCTCTTGACTGAATTTATCACAAACATTACATCTCGCATAGATATTGATGGCGAAAAACTATTAAATTAAGGGAGACACCTCAATTAATGTCAACTAAAACTTTATTCATGGATTATCTTTCTTTTCTCACTTTTATTTTAGCCAGCTGTTTTCGAATTATTATTTTTTTATAACTTTTCTATACAACTCAATGGTACACGTTTTACTTTTCGTGTGTGTCTGAGAGGGAAAAGGGGGGGGGGAGTCTTAAAACAAGCTTATTTAAAAAAGAAAACTAGCGATGATCGGATATTACTTCAAAAATGTATTACATTACACTCGAGGATTAGGATATCCAAATATTTTTTTTGGTAAAAAAATGCTATCTTGTATTTCCACTTAGTTTTCGCACAAAGTATGTATACAAAGTAGTTTACTAGTAACAGTGGCGTAGCTAGGTAAACATACGGGCCAAGGCTCAAGAATATGTCGGTGCCCTACTTCTTCCTATCTTCTCTTCTTATATAATATATACGATACTTCAAAAAGAAGATGATCTCGTCCTACGCGTCAGGCATTTAGTCATGCATATCATCCAATGACCTAAATTATGCCAAGTCAATGGTTCTACAGACTAGCACAGGCAACATTTCATGTACATCAAAATGAAATTTAAACTGAGAAAAAAACACTCCAAAGATTCGCAAGGATATATCTTATTTCATCTTAATTATTATATCAAAACTAGAAAGAAATTTCTCGTCTTACAGACTTTTGTCTGCATGATTCACACCATGGGCGTAGCCGAAAGGGGGGTTCTTGGGGTTCACCCCCCCCCCCAGAAATGAAATCCCTCCCAAGAAGGGGAGGGTCGGAATTAACTAACTGATTTTTCAATTACATTTAGGCGAGATTACAAAACTAAACCATCATTTGTCCCAGCGTAGCCAAAGGGTTTTGTGTTTAAAACCCCTAAAAGGGGGTTTTGCAGTTAAACACTCCTCTTCTATATAACAAAACAAACAAAAAACAATGTAAACGACAATTTCGAAATTCCAAGAGCATATCTAAAGAGGGGGGTGGGATTTTGATTTTAAAACCCCCTCCAAAATTTTCGATGAAACCCCTTCTTCAATGTTAGACTATCCATACATCAGTCACCGGCTTCTACGAGCGTAGCCTAGAAGGGCGGGGCTGGCCGTTAAAAACCCCCTCTTCAAAATATTAAAAGCAAATTACACACTCAAAATTCTATGGGCCCAGCAAAAGGGGTTTTAAGTTTTAAGCCTCTTATAACAAAAATAATTACGCCCTCAAAATGCTATCAGCGTAGCCAAAGGGGGAGGTGAGTTTCAACCCTCCTTCAGCGGGGTTTGAAGCTAAAAAATATCTCTTCAATTTGAAAAAAAAAAGCAAATTGCACACTCAAAATTCTATGAGCGTAGCCAACCCAATGGAATTTAGAGTTTAAACCGCCTTCTCCAGAGATTTTTTTTCAGTTTAAAACGGCAACGGATGGTTTTGAGTTTAAAGTCCACGTACCGAGAGCTTTAAGGTTGAAAATACATTATTCTAGAGCAAACTAAATTCACCAAATCTATGATCGTAGCTATGGGGTTTTTAATTAGTTCAAAAAATGATTTTGACGATAAAAATATTTCTTTTCAATATAAAGTCTTTAGCAAACCACAGAAACCAATTACACGAGCCTAGTCAAGAGAGGTTACACATCTCTACCAGTGGCTGGGCTCAATTAATAAAGTGCAGTAAATATTTTTCTGCGAAATTAAAAAAACAAACAAATGAATCCCAACAAGATGGCTAAGACAGATTTTGGGACTTTGTTATAGAGATCGGGTCTAAATCAAGCAAATCCTATGCCGATCTAGGAGTCGACCCCTTAGTAAGGTTGTGACAGAGCGTCGCATGAGGTTAGCGGGTCATGTTCTCCGACAAAATAAATTACAGCCTACTTAAAGTTGCGATGACATCCAAGTACAACTTGGAGTCCTCAGAGCAGGTGGGGAGAGGCGTCAGAAATTGTCAGTCACAGACTTTTGTGAAAACATCTTGTCGTCAAATGTGCGGGAGGGTCTAAGTCAGTAAGAATTCCCCCCCCCCCCAAAAAAAAAAAATCGTGGCTACGCCCATGATTCACACAGTCACAAAAAGCCGAAAGAACTTCATGACTGGTCAGCAAGTGTCCAGAAAAAAAATAAAAATTGAGGAAAACATCAGGCTTACAACATTACGTCCCCTTAAACACAATACATCCAAATACGTCACTCTACTTACGTGCGTAAGATGTCATCAGATTACGTAACATTACGTCACATTACATAGTATGACGTCACTTTACAACTTTCTAAAGCGGGGGTTCTACAGCGTGTGATGTAATTGACAAAGTTAAAGACTTCTCGAAAAAAATATTTGTATACAATATGCTTTGGGTGTCTGTCTGGATATCAATCTTAGTACAGAGTCACCACGAGAATCTATCGTAATTCGTATGATTCACCAACATATACTAACAACGTCTATAGCAATGTATCTAGATATTTTTTTTGAATGTCAGTGATCGAATTGTTTGCAGTTATTCTTTTCTCAATGAGATATTTTATAGACTTCCTCTCCCATTTCTAACATTGAATCTTTATGAAACATGTTTTTTTTTGTTGTCTATTAGTCTTAATACAGAAATAAACTCGATGCAGAAAATGTGAATTCCTAATCTCGTGAAATAAAAACAAACTCTACCTTCACACTATTTTTGGAGTGTATGAAAATTATAGATGCCACGTTGTCCATGATTAGTAATATTTTTAAATTTTAAATAATGTATGTAACGTGAGTACTACAAACGTGCATACAAAAATAAATGAAAGTAATAAAATATGCAATTTTAAAAAATTTAAGTATTATTTTACACTAAACATTACGTTTCCAAAAATTAAATCAACATTAAGAATTTAAGCTATATACATTTTGACAATCATTTTATAACATTAACTAAATCACCTAGACCAATAACAAAAGTTGTTTTTTTTTTTGTTTTAGGTTGGGGATCAACAATTAGTGATAACTTATATCGGGTATCGCGGAGATTGAGAACCGCTGCCCTAAGGTCAAGTAAATATCATTGATGCCTACTTACCAACCCTTGGTCCATCAGAAGTGGACAAATATTTCAATGATATGGTAGAGGTAATTAAAAAGTCTCACAAAAGACGGAGCCATTTAAAAAAAAACATGAAGTTGCCCTGTCAACTAGCCCTAGGAAAGATGATAAAAAACAAATGAAAAACAAGAAAAATACGTTTAAAAAAAACAAAGCGTATGTTTAGTGTAGTTGTATCAATAACTTTGGATCAGTCATGTATTTAAAAAAGTTGAAATAGCTCTAGAGTGCTAAGCGTATTAGTCTACCAATGATTAATAGCTCCTAGTGGCATAAAGCTGCGAGTCTCGGAGTCTCAAGCAAAAGAGTGGCGAGGACGATAGAGCGCCGAACCAACCATAAGGCTGAGAGAAGAACCAGGCCTCTCTGCAACTGACCTAGCCCACCCTTGCCAAATATGTGGCTAACTTTTTAAATCGAGGATTGGACTTTACAGTCATCTTGAAATCCATAGAAAACAAGAATGTGTCCATTTTCGAACACAAAGGAGGAGCTATAAACTGAATTATATACTTCATAACAAATGGTCATTTATTGTGTCCCTTTGTTCAAAGGGAGGTAATAAATTCAGTCACAAGAAATTTACTATGAATATTACTGTGAATATGATTTGAATCATAGAGTTTATAACAGACAGAATATTGAAACAACTATAAAGTTTTTCTGTTTTTTTTTTTTTTTTAGAAAGAAAAACAGTCCAATGGAAGAGAGAAATTGTGCTCAACTTCAACTACGAAGGAGGAGCTAAATAACCAGTTTTATGTTTCTAGAATAGTCATAACTTATGTCCCTTATGTTGAGTGAGGTGCACATGTGAATCTTGGAAATTTAATGGCATGCTTCAATAGTGATAGTTATAATGAGGGGATATTATAAATGACAGAATATCAAAACAAATTTAAAGTTTATGTGTTTTGCTGGGGGGTCAAATTTAAATACAACTTTAAAGAAAAAATAATTGTTAAAATTATTTAAGAATAAATGTTGTTTAAACAAGTTATTTTTTTTTTTATTATTTCTTTAAAAAAATAAAGAATAAAATAAAAAAAAAACACAGTGTATACACATTGCCCCTTGGACCGTACAGTGGGCAACTCTACAGAGGCAAGGTGGATTTTCCATGGCATCTGTTAATCTGTTAACGAGTTTGATTTGAAACATTCATGTGCAACCTTATTTGGTCTGCGGGCCATTTTAGTTTTCGGCATTCATGTAGTTGGCCTAATCACAAAACGAAAAAAATAAATACTCTAAGCTATTTTAAAAAGTTTCATTTGTGGACCTACTTACATAAATTAATGTGATGCATGAATTTTATCCAAAAGCAACTTCTGAATATCTGGCTGCATAAATAAAACACCTAGTCGGAGCACTGAATCTAGATGTTCACATGGTTTTCGCTCGTTTCAACATTAAAAAAGTTTGTTCACACAAATAAGTGCTTGAAAACATTGTGATCATCCTTAACGCTTGTTTTGCAGGTGAAACGTAATAACAAATCTGTAGTCTGTATCGGGGATGTCTGGCTTTGTAAGTCAATCAGTTCCAGTTGCAGATCTGTCGGGGCACTAAACACATCGACAGCAAACGAATTTTCAAAAACACGGATTTCATTTTTTTAAATTTTGTAAATCCACAAATATTTCACTGAAATTATCCGCTAAGAGCCTCAGAAGTTAGATTATTCTTTCTTTTGGTAAAGACATTTAAGCTGTTTATCATTTTGTCGAGTGGTACAGGTTGGAAAGTGGACGAGATACACCTCTTTCGCATATTGAATGAAGAGTTTCAATTTTGTTTGAAAGCACATATATCTGCATATACATGGGAAATGATTTTTCTTTCCCTTGTAGTTTGGTCTTGTGTTTTTTTAGATGTGATGTCACATCAAATAGCGAAGTCCCACAACCATGAGGGGTCATTCAGTTTCCGTCATAAATATTTTCAATTTCGTGTCTCAAATAAAAAAAAAAAGTTTTAATACCTTTCCTTGGCTTAACCAGCCCCACACTTCAATGTGAGTAGAACGTTTTCAGATTTGGTCTCCATTTCTGTTAGAAAAAATTTGAAAGTTCTGTGATTCAACGTTCTTGTGATTTGATGATACTAACAGTGTTGAGCACAATCATCATCACATGGTCCAGACTCAAAACTTTTCCACAAAAACACAGAAAATAGCCGACCTGGTACTGTCTGGTAGAGATCTTTGTCACTTTGAATAATTAAATGTTTCAATGGAAGGATGAAATACATTATGCCTCGATTTGTTTGAAAAGATCCGTTCGTCCAAATGAAACTTCAACTTTGGCAAACAAAACTGGATTTAATGGAAACTTATATCTTGCCAACTTTATCTGCTTTCTGTGAGGGGCATTGAATCTGACAGACCGACTACAATGTTATGTCTGTTATAGAACATTAGCAGTAGCGTGCTAGTGAAATTTGACCAAACTTCCATATCTAGAAGAAATGTTTACACTTTCTAGAGGTGAAAGCTGAAGATGTTCTGCAGATAGAAAGAATTTATTGAACTCATCAAACTCGATGCAGTTAAAATTGATCGTTTTTCAATGTCAGTTACATAATTCTGGATCACGTTATTGCAGTCATATCCCATTTTGAGACTGTGTTGCGCCTTCTTTATCCATGTCTAACAGTAGGCACATATTATTGATAAGCAGGGTTTGCCATCCTGTTAGTTATCAAGTCTAAATAAAGAAAATGACTTGATGTTGAAGATGACATTCATTGTGCTCTTACAAAGACTCCCACAGAAATCAAACCAACGCTGGCGTATTTACAAATGTGTTGCAATTTAGATGACCTTATTGAATATCATCCCCCAGGTTTCGACCTTCTTTTGTAATTGGCACACAAGTATGCACATGAATATGGTAAATACACAATAGAAAATTTAATAAATGCAAGTGATAAAATAAACCTTTTGTTAGAAATGTAATTATAAACGACGTTTATTATACACTTATTACAGTTACATAAAGCTTTTTCCGTGTTCAATTTCTACCAATGAAAATACATTACAAATCAGATAGAGACATAAAGATAACGATTTTATAATATTAGCAAATTTTCATTTACCTAGTCCTAGGAACGGAAAAGAAAATAGGCCTCCTATACTAAAATACTAAATGTAGATTTCTTCCTCCCCATCTTATTTTAACATAAGGTAACTCTAGTCTGACCCTCAGGAATAAAAGAATTATCTTTTCATGACTTCTTTGTCTAGTATGGAATTGTTTTAGGGGGTCGCGGCAACAAAAAGGTTGAGAACTGCTGCTTTATAACATCGCTCCACACAAGGCTCGTAAAGTAATTCTGATTCTGCAAGTAGTAAATAATGAATAAAATGGAACGACGAATTTATTTTCAAATGCAAACTCTTAATTTTATTATCCGTATCCCTACCCAAACTTGGCCCCGCATAGGGCCACAGAATAGATAACTCCGACCCTGCTATTTAGTGTTGGGTGAATACAGAGTAGATTACTTGCCCCGCCTCTTTTTTTTACGTAAGGTAACTCTAGTCTGACCTGCAGAAATAAAAGAGTTATCTTTCCATGACTTTTTTTATCACAACGGTTAAGTCCGGCCTTGCTATGTGATGATGGGTGAATATTACTGAAAGGTCAAATAGACTCTTTGGCGAACTGGATGTTACTTATTCAAGGTTTTAGCTACACACTTAACCTGCGCATTGATTGGATGATTATTTGCTACTTACATTGGATGTAATACGGGTCAGCCGGTACATGAGAAGATTGCTAGGCTCCTGGTGCGACTTCTCAACCAACGGATTTTTGTTCAGTTCATTGTTCAAGACCATCTGTTAGATGTTTATGGTCACTTAGTTCAGTTCATTGGTCGAGACAATTCGTTAGATGTTTATGGTCATTTTGTTATGTTCATTGGTCGAGACAATCCTTTAGATGTTTATGGTCATTTTGTTATGTTCATTGGTGAAGACAAACTGTTTAATAGCACTGTTTAGGGTCTTTAAGTTAAAGGCGTAACAAGCAGTGGCTTAAAAAGGTACAGGTGGGTCCGAGTTCAAGAATATCTTGGTAGGCCCACTCCTCCACTAAGACGAATGCAGTGTGAAAAAAGGCTTAGAGTAATTTGGTACCGTAAATATAGCAATAGACATTCCAATGAAAGTTGAGTAGCCTTCACATTGAGCCTTTATTTCATGAATGGAAGATATGAAAGTAGTTTCCTTGCTGCGTTAGATGTTTATGGTCATTTTGTTATGTTCCTTGGTCAAGACAACCCGTTAGATGGCACTGAATATGATCTTCAAATGTTGACTGAAATTTTGTAAAAAAAATGCTTAACAAGATTACAAAGAGAGTTTGTGTGATACACAAACTCAGAGGCGGCCCCCATCGAGTCGGATCCCTGTCAGATCCGCCTATTCGCAAGATGTTTCGGATGTTCCTTCTAAGTCTCTGGCTCAATTCCTGTATGCTCCCATCCTTAAACTATCGCAATATTTCTGAAAGAACAGTAAAGGTTAAATCATATTTTCAAAAGACTTTAGTGTTTTTTTCTGACCGTGACGGACAGACCAACCAACAGACAAAACGCACAAAAATATATTACTTTCATTTTAATGGGGGCATTATACAATTTTATTTTTAAAAATCTGATTTTTTTTTTACATTTAAGAAATTAGTTTAGAACAGTGGTTCCCAAACTTTTTTGTCTCGTGGACCCCTTGACATGTTTTCTGGTTTTCCGTGGGCCCCCCCCCCCCCCCCGTTTAAGTTATATTGAATTTTTGAAAGTTCATGAATTTCAAATTACATTTCTTGTTTAAATAATTTTCAACCAGTGACATGAGAAGTGAAAAAGTCATTTAAAACTACTTTTTAAGTTTAATTCCTATTTTTTACTATAAATTTATTAACGAAATTGAAATTTAAACCCATTATGTAACAGTTAATATGTATCGTTTACTATCACTAAACACATTGGAAATTTTTTGTCTTTAAAGGTTTGCAAGCTCGACTTCCATTGCTACGGGGATTATTTTTCATAGAGATTTGTTGTTTAGTAAAAGGTTTCACAAAGAGCTGTTTTTCGTGGATTTCTTGAGCCATAATAATTTGAATAAAAAAAAATACATCATTACCAGACAAAGTTGACTCGGCCAGCTGTATAGAGAAATATATTGTTTGCAGAAATATGTTGTTTGCAAAGACTTACATTAGAAGAAAGAAATATTTAGCTATATTCCAACAGAGCTAAAGAATTTAGTGAACTCTTCTACAATACCTTTGCCCTAACAGAGTTTTCATGGATTGTTCTCAGATAGCCGCCACAAACGAAGGAGCTGGAATACTTATTGAATGACTCAGTGGAGAAAAAATAATTTAAAAATTAAGATCACTATAACTAATGAGCTCTATGAGAACCACAGAGAAGAAATAGGAGCACTGCATCATAAAAAATGGCACATTAACACTCTCTTGTTTGACAAGGCAGTAATGAAGTTCAATTTCAAATACTTAACGCTGTACAGTCTACATTTCTTTTTGTTAAAGTTATAGCTAGACAAAACTACACTATGCAAATATAGTTATATAGTTAAATATAACAATTGTTCACACATACATCATGCACTCCTTTGTGCTGAGAATTAGTTCTTCTGTAATTTGGTCCTCTCCTGGTGCTTTGTGATTCAACTGATGAATGTTCTTGTCATTTTCTCTTCACATTTGAGCAAGTAATTGCGTATGTAGTTTCTCATAACTGCGTTGATAACAAATTGAAGATATTCCTGCAATCAAGATCTAATACTGCTCCATTTGTTGCTACTGATATAATAGTTACAGGGTTTGCTTTTTTTTTTTTTCGAACGATTCCTTCAAAACATCAAATGTGTTCGACTTTATTGTCAATTATCAGTTTTCACAAAACGAAATTTTGTCGTGAATTTCTTTATCCATAAATAAACGAACATGTGCCCAAAAAATGCTACATGACAGGCACAACTCGTTTCATATATAAACCTTTGAACTATTTGTTGCTTAGAAGAATTCTTTGCAAATATCAGATGCAGGTCTGTGTACAAAATAGTTTTTAAAACTTCAGCGGCTGGCTAAATCATTCATTTTTTTTTCGCTAACTGTATGTCATTTTCATAATTTTGCAAGATATTTTAAGACACAGCAAACCATTATATTTTCCTTAAAATTTGAAAATCAAATATTTTGTCAATTGTAGATCTTTTCTCAACTTTATCATGGAGCGTTCAATAGTTTTTCAAATCTTATCAGGGTGGCTTTGTCTCCGACGATCCTCCAGCTTAGGTGGTTTCATGGTATCATTACATAAAATGTTAAATAAAAGACACATAGGCAATATAAGTTGGACGAGAAACGAAGAAAAAAAAATTGAAAATTAACACCACCGTCTATTTTATATTTAGATTCAGCCATGTTAAATATTAGTTATCTCTAGACCAAATTGAGCTATTTAAATGAGGTATAAAAAATTTAAAATATGTTTTTCATTCCAATAATACATGAAATATTTAATGGCCTAGCTATAATAAAGTATAAATAAAGTATATTTGTATGATATAATAGGGGATTCCATTAATGTGAGATTTATATTAAACTCAATTTCTTCTTGAATGAGATCCACTCTCGTGGACCCCCATTTGGATGTCATGGACCCCCAATTCTTGTTTTCACTTTCGTGGACCCCCTGGAAGTCCTCAGGGACCCCTGGGGGTCCATGTGGACCACTTTGGGAATCACTGGTTTAGAATCATGTCATTTCCGGTCTGTACGCTAGTACACGAAAGCCGCTGCTAAAAGTTCATTTTAAAAAATGTGCGTGATATCTACAAGTCTAGAGCATTTCTTATAGTAACATTTCCTCCCTTACATTTACGTAATTGTTTTAGAATTGGTGTTTTGTTATTAAAAAATCGCTTGCATAATTAATTTTATAAATTAAACGGTTTGCGTTTAGAAAACTAAAAGTAGCCGTTGCACCTAAACTTTTCAAGCAAGCCGCATTTAATGGTGAAAAAATATTTTTCATATCTCTTCTAGTTTAGGCTCTCTGATTCTGACAGACGGACAGACGGACAGACAGACATAAATTCATTTTAAAAAATGTGCGTGATATCTACATGCCAAGAGCATTTCATATAGTAACATTTCCTTCCTTAGATTTACGTAATTGCTTCACAATTGGTGTTTTATTATTAAAAAATCGCTTGCATAATATTTTTTTAAAAAATAAACGGTTTGCTTTTAGAAAACTAAAAGTAGCCGTTGCACCTAAATTTTTCAAGCCGCATTTAATGGTGAAAAAATATTTTTCGTATCTCTTCTAGTTTTGGCGCCCTGAGTTTGACAGATGGACAGACGGACAGACGGACATTTTGCACAAACCTAATAGCGGCTTTTTCCCCTTACGGGGGCCGCTAAAAATACTTTGCAGAGTACCTAAATAATGCGTCCATAACCATTCAGAAAAGTATGTATGAAATTATATATATATATATGGCTCAAATAAATAAATGTTTTGCATTAAATTTCTTACTTTCTTACATAAATTCTAGCACGCCTTGAATTGTAATTATAATTAGACCAACCAGTTAGTATGATCAAAACTCTCGGGTCACAATGCATTGAAAATAATTTTTTTCAACGAACATTATTTTTCAAAAGATTTCATAAAATAATATAACATAGATTTCGTTAAGAATTTAATGTCAATGTTAGTCCCTTGAAAAAGGGAATCCAAAATTCAAATACTTAAACGTTCGAATAAATTATTTATAAAAGAAAGATACAATTAAGGATTTTATAAATGAAAGAATAATGAAATAGGTTTAAAGTTTCAATGCAAAATTACATTTTTAATTTTTTTTTCTTCTGTGTAAATATATTTGTTGAGGACGACAAAAGGTCAGAAAATATTTGTTTTTTAAAGCTATCCCACTTTTGTTTTAAAGAAATTTCAAATTTCTAATGGTTAATATATGTGGTAATGTAAAATAAAATCTAAATTAACATTTATGTAATACTGTGCATTGTAACGACATATGGTTATCAAGTCTTGTTTTGTGTAGTGCATTGAATAATTTGTTTTCTCATTGTTCATTTTATGAAGGCAATTTTATATTCGCAATAAACAAGGTTACACGGACAGTTTGTGTGGAAACAAAAACTCAAAATTCGCACCCCAAAGTGGTCCACAAAGGCAAGTAAAATGGCAGGTTTCAATATCATAATTAAATTATATCAAAGGCAAATGACAGAGAAGATTGGAAAAAAAGGTTGTCAGCTCTTGTGTGGTGCCTCATCGGTCCAGCAGACCAAGGAATAGGTAAAGTGAATGTGAAGTTGGATGTGAACCTGGCCTTAGGAATAGCCTCCCGTGTTTGTTACCGTACTTTTTATAGTGACTAGTTGTCAAAAAGGTGTATTTTTATGACAATAACCGCTTGATTTGATTTAAAAAATAAATTAAATTTTTCACTTTCAGACAAGAAAGAAGTAGCCGTTGCATCAGAACTTGGAAAGTTCAAAAATAAAAAATCATGATGTTTGATTTTCTAGTTTACGAGATCTATACAGGATGGACGGACGGACGGACGGACAGACTTAACAAAATTAATAGCCTCTTAGACAAGAAAAAAAGGAGCTTTAACATCAGAACTTTGAAAGGTCTAGTTTACGAGATGCAAACGGGACGGACGGACGAACGGACGAACAACGTACAATTAATAGCTTCTATTCCCCTTTCGGGGGCCGCTAAAAATGAAATAATGTGAAGAAGTAAAGTTAGCTTGTTTAATTATTTTTTTTAACCAAATTTAAGAATAAAGCCTAAATTAGCGTTTTTACTTAAAATAGTCAATATTACGCAAAATGCTGGGGCTCCCAAGTTGAATGAAATTAAGCAAAAAAATAAATGTGTTTATTACACTTCCAAGAGTACCCAAAGATTGCGTTGTTAATCGTTCTGAAAAGTATGTTTGAAAATATATGTATACAATGGCCCAAATAGGTCAAGAAAAGTTTTGCAATAAATTAGTGATATGCAATCTAACACGCTCTAAATTATATTTGTAATCGAGCCTACCAGTTAATATGATCAAAACGTTCGAGTCCCAATGTGTTGAAAATAAATTTCATTTAACGAACTTAATCTTATAATCTATTTCATGAAGTAGAAGAATGCCTATTTTTTTTAAGGTAAAGTACAATTGATGAATTCGTTTTGCAATAAGAATAGGGAAGGCCAAAATCATATTATTGAACATATAATCCTTCCAGTGCAATGTATTTGCGAATCAAGTGCTTAATAAATGATGTAATAATGAAACACGTTTAGGGTGTGTGTGTGTGTGTGTGCCAAATTTAAGAATAAATTTCAGAAAAAATAATTGACAAAATTAAAAAATTGATATGGCTTCCTTAAGGCTCTGTCTACCGGGACTGTATCAGACATAGACGAACTTTGACCCCACATTTGCCCCAATACGAATTTCCAGCTCTGGGAACGCGCATTTTTAGTTTGGAATGTAGGCACCACTGTTAATGTTATAAATATAACAAATCATATAACCAAAGAATAATTATTTTTCTTTGTCCGAATCGGAATTTAAGCTTGGTGTTTAATTAACATATGACAAGATAAGAACATTTTATTGGTCCAAACAAATGGAAAGTAAAGGTGATTGACAAAAAAAAACGAGCAAAATCATATTAAACAACAAAAATATAACATTTTTTTTTTTAAAAAAGCTAATTTAAGGGAGAATTCTTCACTTTTAGCTTTATTTGTCAATAATGTATGGTTTTATTCTTTAGAAACCAACTAATTAATGTTTTAATTTATTCATATTCCGAGAAGGACTGTAGGTGAAATAACATGTTGAATTATTGAAGGAGACCAGACCCAACATGTTTAGCCGTACATGTGAATATTCAATGATTTATTTCTCTTGTTGATATCAAACAAAATAATGACACCAGTAATTAATTAACTATTTCGTTAACTTTGAAAATAAATTGATTCTCGATCAGTCTATTGTTTCAAAGTTTCATTTTAGAATGGATGAGAGGAAAAAAAAATCGTGTTGAAATTTGTTGCCAGACACTTTTTTTTTTTCTTGAAACTGTCAGGTAGAGTTGAGCCTTTGGCTCTTGGAACTCTAGGCCAGCAAAAGTGAACAAGAGCTCTTTCTCACCGGCCTGAATGAGAACACATGGAATGTGCGCACATTTCTTGACAACGGCACAACTGAAAGACCACTTAGACAAACTGTACTAGTAGCCATATACAATCTATTCGACCGCAGTGGGCACTTCACTTTGATAGAACCCGCGCTATTTCTAGGTGAACATTATTTAATTAAACCATTTTAAAACTTACAACAGATTTACTGCGGCCTTCTAATTTACCAGGAGATCCTGGAAATGTCATGAAATTGCAAAATATACGAAAAATTCCTGGAAATTCTTGGAAATTATTAAACTCCTTTAAAAAACAAAAATGTGATTTTGAGGTGTCATACAATATGGAAAACGCCAATAATACGCGCAAGGAAAAAAAAAACAACGTCATTTCGCAATGACCGAAGTTGAAAGAAGATTCACGCGCCTCAAACGAATGAATAATTACTTGAGGTAAACAATTCTCAAAGATAGATTGAAACATTTGGTAATTCTTGCTATTCCATGCGCCTATGGTAAGAGGATGTATCCTCGTTCCCGCCAACTGTGATAGGCTGACTACTTTAGAGCAGGCAATTTTTGAGCACCTTTACTACCCCTGTCCTCATGCTATAGATTATAGTGGCCTAAAGTCTTCACTGCGAAACAGCGGCGTATGCTACGCCGTGTGTCGACTAGTATTCAATAAATCTTTAATAGACCGATACGCTTAGTTGAATTGAGTTTATTGAATCACGATCGGTCATAATAACCAGTACATACGCTTAAAAGTGCATGTTCAAATTTGCTTGGATCGATGTCTGAAATTCAAGACAAAACATAGTGTGATGTAAACGTATGACGTACGTACCACAAGAATTCTTGTTTACATAGATTTACAAACAAGCTTGTTACGATTAGAAAGACTATGTGTAGGTACTCTGCCAAATATAATTGTTTTTTTTTATATATATATATATTAAATTTCTGTCAACATTCGAAGAATTTTTTCAATGTGATCTAACGTATTGTTTTGACGGAGTGCAATGCGTTTCTGGTCACTTCATACCCAGTAATTTCATCCCCTGGTCACTTCATCCCCTTGTTATTTCATCCACTGGTCATTTCATTCTCTTATTCATCAAATAATAGTTAAAAGTCTGAAATTAACAATAGTTCTTTTTTTTTTATTTACATGACAAAAAGAATTAACATTAATAAAAAAAAAATAGAATAGAATATAATGTCATTAAAAATATGAAAAAAAAAATAACATCTATAGATATAGAGTTATGTAAAAATTGTTTCTGCGTGTTAATTGAAATCAATAAGATATTGCTAGTAGGTTCAGAAGACGATTCTTTAACTCGTATCGCTGTAAACAATTTGTAATTTGTGGCTAGTGTTGAGTATTTCTTGAAGTCGGCGTTTATTAGACAAAATAAAACGTTATCAAGGTGTGAAAGAACACGCTCATATTTAAGAAAGAATGATTAACAAATATAATGAAAGATGGTCTTCAGGAGAAAAGTTTTCAGCGGCAAGATCATAAGTATTCTAATCGTTCTCATGTCTCAAGAGATGTCCACTACTTCCACCACACCTTTGATGATAAATTTAGAGCTTAGAGCGGCATAATGATAATTATTCAAATCTCAAATGGTCTCCCCCACACCTTGGCCTTTGATCATTACAGCACGCAATATGCGTAGGATAATATTGACCTCAACACAACAAACAAAAACAATATATAATAATTAAAAATATTTTTTTACAATCTTTATTTATTTATTTCTCTAAGTCACAAGTTCAAAAGTTCTGCCATGCAAAATAGCGGCGTATGCTATGCCGCCGGTCGATTGGTATATTATAATATACTAGACAGATATTACCCGCTGCCCGCGGGTCTTAACTTGCGTATTGCTGATGTAGTCAGTGATATAGTGCATTAGAAACAATTAAAGAAAATAATAATGTAAGTAAAGCGAATGCGTGAATTCACGTTAAAAAAATATGAATGAATAGTTAATTGACCTTAATTTACGGGATATTAGGATAATAGTTGGAATCATGTAAAAATGCTTTAGAAAACAAATTTCAATGTTAATTTGATTAAAATATGAAATGAATGGACTATAATTAGTATGTTCATGTGTTAAAGCTTAAAACTATCTTTGCGAAGAGAAGTTCTATCATCTTTAGTTTTAGACCTAGACCTAGATTTAGAAATAGAGAGATTTGTAACCTTTCGGTAATGTCTAATGAAAGTATGTTCAACAGGATTTTTATATTCTCAGATACAAAGAACGAATTTATGTAAAAATCCTTTTGAAACACAAATTTGAAGGTTAATTATGTTAAATAATTAAATCATCTATATATTATTTCTCAAAGAATTAGGTCAGACAACAACAACGAGTAAATAGGGAAGATCCCATGGCGCACGCACCACGGTGTGCATGGACCCAATCCGCACCGCACTATTTCATTCACAAAATAGCATAGACATAAAGAAATCAATAGACCGGGAAAAGGAAGTAACTTCGTGAAAACACATGTATATATATAT
>JADKLZ010015473.1:39392-51605 GCA_021533235.1 Biomphalaria straminea | reverse complement strand
TACACTGAGAACATAAGCACACTGAGATCAGTAGTACACTTAGAACAGAAATACACTGAGAACATCAGTACACTGAGATCAGTAGTACACTTAGAACAGAAATACACTGAGAACATCAGTACACTGAGATCAGTAGTACACTTAGAACAGAAATACACTGAGAACATAAGTACACTGAGATCAGTAGTACACTTAGAACAGAAATACACTGAGAAAAGTAGTACACTGAGTACATGATTATAGTGAGAACATGAGTACAATGAGCAGGAGTTTGGTGACAACTTGATTCTTAGAAAGAATTAGGAAGAATGAAGTAAAGCTTTAAGATAAACAACTTTGCAGAATTTTAAAGCTATACAGCATTGACAATAAATGAAAACAATACACTTTCACGGTATGAAATTATATGTAGTTTGGATGTCCTTTTTGAAAATCTGACATACATATCGGTATGACTGCATATTTTTGATGAGATTTTGGCAAAAAGGATAACTATTTTTTTAAATTTTATTATGTTTTGTTATTTATATTTTACGATATGTTTTTTTTTTCAGCAAAAAAAGTGGAACAAAATTTAAATATCTTCCGCGCCATTTTTACTGCTCTTTTGTTTGCAATATTTTCTCAGCACTTTTTTACCATATGTTTAGGTTTGTAAAGTTTAGATGCATTGACCTGATTATCGTTTTTTTTTTGTTCTAAACCGTTTTGTATTGAAAAATAATGGACTTTGATGGACTAATGCTTTTCATTTCATTGATTGAAAAGTACAACCGTACATTATGCCGGAAGTACCTTTTTCTTTACATATCTTTTCCATTTTTCAGTTCTCTTTTTTAAATTAAACTGACATTTTTATGTTATAATTTTAAGTTCCTAATGGAGAAAAAAAAATGTACAAAAAATACGGGTAGTTGGGATCAAACCCGATAGAGGATAGAAAAAAAAATAAAACTATAGCGTGAAACTACATATTTATGGTATACTAAATTTTAGGTGTATAAATTATTAAATTAAACCATTTTATATCATATAACAGATTTACCAGGAGCACCTGGAAATCTCCTGAAATGTTATTAAATATAGGCCTACGAAATAATTAAAATCTTTTGTAAAGTAAAATTAAATTTTAAAAAAAATATCCGGAAATATGTAGATAAAATGTGAAAATGGAAGCGAGATTAAAAGGGGGAAGCTAGAAGGATATGAACAGGCAGCCTGTGAAATTATTATTTTAATGTAATTTGTGATATTAGTTAAAGTACTTCTTAAGTCAAACCTGAGTCAAACCTGAGGGTAGAATCTATATGTGTATTGTCGTTCTCGCTTGAATTTTGAGAAGAAGAGAATTATATACACCACTTTGATTCACAAAATAGCATAGCATAGCTATGCTATTTTGTGAATCAAAATAGTGCGGATTTGGATACACCATTTTCCATTCACACAATGTTGCGCCATGGGATCTATGAATTGAGATAGAAATAGCTAATTGACCTTAATTTACGCGACATTAAGATTTGATTTCCACTCTTGTAGTAGTGCTTTAGAAAAACAAATGTGAATTTTTTTATTAAAATATGAAATGAATGGACTATAATTACTATGTAAATTAATGAATAAAAATGTGCTAAAATTTCTATGAATGGAGCTAAAAATGGCTAATTGACCTTAATTTACTCGATATTAAGAATAGAGTTGCACTCAGGTAACAATGCTTTAGAAAAACCAATTTGAATGTTAATTTGATTTAAATATGAAATGAAGAGACTATAATTAGTATGTTCATGTGCTAAAGCATAAAACTATCTTTGCGAAGAGAAGTTCTATAAACTTATATTTAAATTCGAGTTTTAGATCTAGATCTACATCTAGGAAGAGAGAGATGAGTTACCTTTCACAATCAAGTCTAATGAACGAATGTGCGTAATTTGTGATATTAATTAAAGTACTTCTAAAGTCAAACCTGAGAGTAGAATTTATTTGTGTATTGTTGTTCTAGTTTCAATATTCTTACGGCAAAATAATCTGGAAATACTTTTAATATTATGACAAATTAAAAAGAAGAGAATCATATACACCACTTTCATTCACAAAATAGTGAGAAATTGGGATACAACATTTTCCATTCACACCATGCTGCGCCATGGGATCTTCCCATTTACTTCTTGCTTGATGTTTGAACTTTTGATCTTGTCGACTTTGTGAATATTATATATATACTAGTCTACCGGCAGCATAGCAAACGCCAATATTTTCCAGGGCAGGCCTTAGGCACTTCAACATATGCGGCCGCAGTGGGTCCCGCACTTTCATTGGACCCGTGCTAATTAGTGGGGCACTAAATTTAGGTAAAAAGGTCTAAAATTTAGATTTTCAGTTTTTACCTAATTTAAATAGCCCAACTATTTCTGGACATGAAAATATAATTTTCACAATTGGCAAATAATTACTTATTTTTTTATAATATTTTTTTGTAAGGTATTTACATTATTTTTATATAAATTTGTCTTCTTTTCTTTCGATTTTCTCAAAATACTATTATTCACTTTTTTTACTACTCCTTCACTAATTCTGCATAGAATTCAATCAAACTTATCCAGCTTATTGTTTATACCATGTACAACAACTTCTATAGAACATTTTTTAAAGTTTGAATTAATATTTTGTCTTAATTGCAATAAAATATTTGAAAAAATTGAAAAATAAATTTGCAAGAATTAGAAAAAAAATTGACAATTTTTTTTTACTATATTCTGAAACTATTCTATAGAAAATGTTCTGGAATAAATTGGTCTACACATTGCATATTTTTGTTTGGCAATAGCTTAAATAATTTCAAAGCCTTAGCGATTTAAAAACAATATAAAAATCCAATATGGCGGCCGTTGCCATGACAACCATTAATACGAAAACCTTTTTAACCACATTTTTAAAATGGTTATTCATAGGTAGTATACATATAAAGTTTGGAGTACTTTGATTGATAAATAAAAAAAAAGTTGTTTAGTGTCGCACATAGCCTTAAAGTAGGCTACTTCTAAAGTGAAACCTGAGAGCATACTCTATCTGTGTATTGTTGTCCTAGTTTCAATAGTCTTACGACACACAATATTCTATCTGTAATTATATAATCATAAGTATTCACTTTGAATTCAAATTGCAGCTATATATTTATTATAGATCTACTTGTAGAATATATATCTAGGGTTATACATATAGTAGACATAGAATCTAAGGTAATTAGAAATTACTGGTACTCTAAGCAGTCTAGATCTAGAGTCTTAGACAGTCTTGATTTTAGACAAGATTTAAGTCTTATATATACGCTGCCTTAAGTTGAACATATTTTTTACTAGTGGTTTTTCAGCTGATTAAGAAAAGGCAAATCAAGCACTGAACAGGTTTACGTCCTCCTAGACCGCGTCAAAAAAAGCATAGAAACTAACAAACGACAAAAATTATGTTTTGTACATTTAAAAAAAAACGTTTGACAGCGTTCATCGAAATCACTTTGGAAAAAAGCATGAGAGTAAGGTTTATAACACTATATAATTGAATGTAAGGAGTATGTATGTATGTCCCCGTATAGAAATCAAAACCGTTACACCAATCTTGACAAAACTTGACAGAAATTTTCCTTGGATACTAGCTTAGACCTGTGTGTATGCATTGTAGCCTTAAAACAAACTTTAGACCCTCAAAAAAAAAAATAAAGTTGACCAACTCTATTACAGGCTTACAGCTATACTATTTTATGGATCTAGGCTTTGTTTACAATGTTAACATGAGAAAAGATCGAAAAGATTTAGATCTAGATCTAATTTTAAGAACTACACTTTCTACTTATAGTTTTTTAGTTTGACACTTAAAAATACAAACGAAAGTCCATTGATCTCATTATTTAATAAAATTAATCTTCTAATTTGTGTTTTAAAAGCATTTTTGCATAAATTCGTTTCTTATATCTACGAATGTCGATTTCCTGACTTACAATCTTTCATTAGACATTTCACGAAATGTTACACATCTCTCTATTTCTAGATCTAAAACTATAATTCAACTCTAAGATGATAAAACTTCTCTTCGCATAGATATTTGTATAATTAAACACATAAACATATTAATTATAGTCCATTCATTTCATTTTTTACTCTAATTAACATTCAGATTTGTTTTTCTAAAGCAGTTTTAATACATTCCTTCGCTAAACCTACGAATCCGTTTTTATTCATTCGGGTACATCTAATTAAAAAGGTCACGCGTGCGCAGACCGAAATGTTACGAAACTTCTCTTCGCAAAAATCCGCTTAACTTAAAACAGTATTAATTGTTTCTAATGCACTATATCATTGACTATACTAGCAATACGCAAGTTAACCCTTAAAATGCGTGTGGTAGTTTAGCCTCTTAACACCAGAATTGTAGTTCCATTTGGTATGCACTCATTGTGAAACAGCTCAGCACTTTAAGGGTTAAGACCCGCGGGCAGCGGGTAATACCTGTCTAGTTTTATATAGAGTCTATATTTAGACGGGGGGAGTAGTGGCGTGTGTAGTCAGCCGACACAAATCGCCCCAGACGAGACGAGCAGTCAAGCGTGACGAGTTACTACGGTCAGCCGAGAGACGAGTCTTAACATGAAGGTTCGGGAAGATCAGCGGCGTGAACATAGCTCAGGAGCGTCACGAGAATTGTAGTCATCTGACCACCCAGAAACGTCGAGCGGCGTTCTTTCCGGTTCGAGAAGGCCCGCAAGGACCTTATATAAAGAGCGGAGGTGTCGCAGTCAAAACGGTTCAGAAAAGAGGTTCAGAAAGGGGATTAAGACAGAAGGTTCATAGCACAGTCGACTACTGCACATTTCAGCGGTGTGGTTCTGTAAGGAGCATTACGACGGTTCAGTGCGGAGTACTGTCAAGTACAGTTGAGACGGTTGGCGTCTTGATCTTGGTCTACGATCGAGTCCGACACATCGAGCCCAAGTGTGTGAAGTCAGTCCTGAACTGTTGAACCCAGTGCAAGCCCGGAACGAGACGGAGAGACCAGTGCAAGTGTTAATACGGCGATAAGGTATTATCGGAGAGATATTTGTACAGTCTTATGTTACGTGTTGCCAATTGTACAGTATTGGCTGTTCTTTATTGACATTAAACGTTACTTTGGAGCCCGGGGTTGTCAAGTTCTTTCAATTGGTGGTGTAGTGTGCAGTTTGCAGAGAGCCTTGATAGAGAGATTCGTAACAATAGTATAGATAAACTAGATATATTTTTTTAGATGTAGGCCTATCCTAATTAATAGACATTAGTCAGGTAAAGATTGATGCAGACAATATAGTCTCAATATAGAATCTAGATTTCTAAATTAGATTCGATCTGAAATGTAGATCTAGATATGGATTCTACTTAAAAACAATGTCGGTGATACAGGAGATTAATGATGAATGAAGTGTTTACTGTGTATTTTAATGTTTGACAAATCACATGTGCCCATATGGTAGTATGACTACGCGACGTGACGGCTTAGCCACGTCATGATATTGATAAAATAATGAAAATTACGTATCACGTGACAACCTTACGTATTACGAAATTTGTATAGAACTTATAGCGAAAATATTGTTTGTTTACGTTTGCTGAATGAGGTCCATTATACTAATAAAGATATGAACCTGAAAAAAATGAACCTGGGTTATTCTAAACTCTGTTGTACTTGTTGTGTAATAATAAAACAGCACCTACCTAAAAAAAAATTAAATAGAGAGCAAATACCTGTATTTATTGTAGCATGTATAGGTCTGTAGTTTTATATTATATAAACTTCGTAACTTCTTTTATACAGAAATGACTTTTATAACTTCCTTTACGGAAAAATTGGGCTGTTTGCGTATGACACAAACTAAACTAAATTTTACTGCACATTTTACCTCAAAAAAAGGAAACAAAGATTACGATTACTAAGAAAATTGCTCTCGTTTAATGTTAGCGAAAGGGCTTGGCTACGTTTTATCACGCTTACATCTGCAATATTTTAAGGTTTAGTATCACTGCCTGATATGGCAATTTGAACATTAAAAATAAAAATAAACTTTGTAGAATCCTAATGCGTGTGAGACATGGAAGTCATTTGTCAAAATTGAGAAGAGACTAAATGTGGCTCAACAAAAGTGGCTGAGACGGATTATGAGAGTCAATTACACAGATCGAGTCCCAAACAAGGAAATCCTATGCCGAACTGGGAGTCGAACACTAAGTGAGGTTGTGACAGTACGCATACCAAGAATTGCGATGACATGGAGGCCAATACGAGTAAAACGCAAACAGGGACGTCCTCGTATAACTTGGCGTCATATCTTCATGTAGGACCTCTGAACAATATACACCAGGTGGGAGGAGGCTGCAGATATTGCCAATGACGGATGTTTATAAAGACAGCTTTCCGCCTAATGCGCCGAACTTTCCTCTTTTAATGTTAGCTAAAAGGCATTGGCTATGTTTTATCACGCTCACATCGGCAATATTTTACATTTTAATATCACTGCCTGGTATGGCAATCTAAGCACTAAGAATAAAAATAAACTCCAGAGAAAATCCTAAATGCTGCTGGTAAAAAAAAAATAGGGCAGCTGTTTGAAGTAAACATATTCACAAAATCTAAAAGATTCTAGAAATAAAAAATCACCCTTTGGGTCAGGATTTTGTTATTTTACCATCACAAAAGAGATACAAGACACCGATAGCAAAGACAAACAGACACAAAAACTCTTTTGTTCTTCTGGCAATCAAATCATTAAATAGAAATAATCTAATGTAAACTTTTTCATATGTTAATTGTGAGTGAGTCTGATGTGAATATGTACATTTTTTAAAATAATGTTTTGTTTTGTATAATGCACACATTGTAAGACAAATTCCCTTACGGACAATAAAGTTTATTTTTATTATTATGATAAAAGAACGAGTATTCATTCTCTGGCGCAGCCAGGGTCGAGTTTCGTTAAAGGGAAACAAAATTCATCGTAGTCCCTTGATCAGTTTCCACTGATTATTATTATTATTATTACTAAAATAACGGGTTATGAAATGACGGGATGAAATGACCAGGAATACACGCACACACACACATATATATATATATATATATATATATATATATATATTGTTAGGTACTCAGTTCTTTAATTGTACTTATTTAGCGACGCACCATAAAAGACGTATAGTGAACGCATAGTGAACGGGACTAGTGACGTTTGGGATATGTTGGGTTAGAGACTAAGAAATCAGTTAGCGCTAGGATCTCTTTGGGTGTAGACGTGTTTTTTTTTCTTATTAGTAATACTGAGACATTTGACTGAGACATTAATCCTTTAGGATTATTTAAATTGTTCATCAGCATTCATCCATTCTGTTCACTAGTTAAATCGATGTGTCTTGTTGTATGTCTGCATTGGATAATTAACTGCATTGAATACACCCGAACACTAAAACTCAAACGCCTGCTGAGTAATTGAAGTTAACTCCAGTACAGTCTGAAGATAAGTCATCGCATCACAATATATATATATATATATATATATATATATTTTTATGTGTATTACCTCTTAGGTTTAGAAAAAAATCAATGTACATTTCTAACACAAAACTAATAAAAAAAGAAAGTAACCACCAGGTAACACCAGGTATTCCCCTAGAGAAAAAAATACACACCGTATTGATAAAAGAAAGGAAGGTATAGGCGAAAGGGTGGGGGTGAGAGATTACAGATCCCTCTCCCCACTTAGATTGACTTGAAAGGATTCCATGTCACACCAAGAAATATCAAGGACACGTTACAAGGACGCTCTCCGTGATACAATAGAGACGTAGGTAGGGGTAGAACCAAGTAGAGCACCACAACAAAGAAGGAAGTTTGTCCGGATGTGAGGGATGGGTTAAGTTTGCCAGGAATACCCAGCAGTCGCCATCTGCAGCCCATAAACAGTGCCTGTACTAGGACATAAACATAGAAATGAGGCTAGGTTCTGAAACAAATGTGAGACATACATATATAGAACATAAATCAATAGCAGCACCGGGGACAAAGAGAGAAAGTATTGAATTAAATCCATTGAAGCTTCTATATGTATTGTATTTATGTTGTCCACTTGTCATTATGAGACATACACAATTAGATAGAGTCATTGCTTGTCTAATGCATGCCTATTGGCTGTCTGTGTCGGCTCTAGTTCTGTGTGAACGGATGCTGCGAGGTGGGGTGCCCTGGCTTTGGTTTGTGACCTTTGACCACTGGGGTGGTAATTTGCATACAGGCGTAGTGTCTTTGGATCAGAAGAATGTTTTTTGGACATTCGGATGGTCTGCAGGATATTTTCGCTTGGTTCGGTACCGCTAGGCGGTGTTGCCGTTGCCAGGGTCGCATGTTCGGGCCCCGTTCGACGCAGTCCTTTTTTTTCGTAGCATTTAATTCACTACTTTTTTTCTTTGATTTATGTCCTATATATGTACTAGGACAGTTTGTGTTTCTCCGCGTCAAGACTTATAAGTGAAGGTTATGTCACCGTGGTCGCAAATGTGATAGAATCAGTCGAGCTCGAAGAGGAAACGTGAACGTTTGGTGGTGACATTGTAGCCTACCTAGAAAAGGGAAATAATAGAATGACGGCGTAAGCAAGGTTACAGCTGTGACAGACACACATCTTATTCTCTTAAGCGAACATAAGTGTATATATGTATTTACGTAGACACTTCCCAAAATGGCTTGAAATGCCAAGGTTTATGTGTATCCGTAAGAAACAAATCATCAGCTTGGGTAGTCCGTTACTTTGGGTTTAAAATATTTGATCATCGTGAAATAATTGTGGCTTCATATTTTGTATGAATGAAAGTGTTGCGAATATCATTAACAAAAAAAATATATCGCAGACCTCACAGGCTTAAAGCATTAGACTAAACGTCTCTTTGTAAACATGACAGGGTTTGAATGTACTAATACACCAAACTAATCATTTGTATTCTTTTCACCAAAAAAAGTCACACACATGGCTCTCCGCAATTAACATGTAAACAAGTTGTACAAAAAAGTGTATAAAATAATAATTACAGATATCTTGGACATTTTCAATTCAAATTTGTTCTTATATAATAAATAAATCAACTAAAATGTCAGTTACTTTAGTGTTCGTTTGATACAACCAAAAGAACATTGCTGGTATTTCTTTGCAAGAGATGATACTAAAATAAAGGTATAGAAAAAATGCAAAAGGACATTTTGGAAATCTTTTTTTTTTAACATAACATAAAACATAAAATACTGGTACTAATTGAAAGCGACAAATATTTAGGGCCTATCTATATAGCTATGTAATACTTTTATTTATTTTCAGCGGCCAAAAAAAAAAAACCGCCTTTTTTCGGTCGTCTTTAACGGTTCTTAGGTAGTAAGATTACACAACAAAAAGCAATATAGAGGGACTGTTTCTAATTCGACAAGGAAAAAAGTTTTCGAGACCAGTTTAGGTGTCAACTTTCACTGACCTAAAAAAAGCATCGGCAGGCGGTTTTAGAAAGAGATAGCTGGTATCTTTTTTAAAAGATACACATTTGAGACCAAAAGAAAAGCCACTACCAAGGGAAGACGTAGTCTGACAATAAGACTCTCTTTCGACCAAAAGTCCGTCATGTTAATATCTAAAAAAAAAAAAAACTATTGAAAAATAAAATGTATTAAACTTTAATTTTCTATTCATAACATCGCAATAGTTTCAAATACCTATAAGAGATTGTTCCAGATGTATGTATTTATAGTGAGAGAAAAAGATAATTCAAGATAAATATAATAAATACTAGGAACAAAACCACTCTGCTCTATTGTGTGTTACATTTCACTCCACCCATCTCACAACAAAAATTACACAATCCCAAAACAAACAGTTTTGAAGTCAACAACCTGACTTCCCCTCCCCTTGTCCTTTTCAGCTAACAGGAGACCCAGGCTGACCAGAACTCAGTCCTGACAATGTGCTAAAGCATAAAACTATCTCTGCGAAGAGAAGTTCTATAATCGAGCCATGGGATCTTCCCATTATCTTGTTATAAGTAAATTCATGAATAAAAAATACTACAACATATGCGACCACAGTGGGTCCCGAACTTTCTTTGGACCCGTGCTAATTTTTAGGTGTATAAATTATTAAATTGAACCATTTTATAACATGATATAACAGATTTCCCGCGCTAAAGTCAAACCTGAGAGTAGTATCTATCTGTGTATTGTCGTTCTAGTTTCAAGACTCTTACGACACAATATAATGTCTTCCGGCTTCCACTTTTTTAACCTCCCTTCCATTCGCTACACAAATTCATAAGAGAGTTTTATGAAACAAAAATTTGTGCATTACAATTGTGTGTACTTTATTTTATGTCTATAAATTGTGTTTAATCTCTAATACTGAGGATCATGCAATTTTTTTTTCATGATTTAGAAATCATAATTCAATAGTAGATATATATACATGTGTTTTCCAGTTACACGAAGTTACTTCCTTTTTCCAGTCTATATTTATTTATGTCTATGCTATTTTGTGAATGAAAATAGTGCGGATTGGGTCCATTCACTCCGTGGTGCGCCATGGGATCTTCCTTATTTACTTCTTGCTTGCATGTTGTTGTTTGACCTTTTACTTTGAGGATTATATATATAGATAATACCGTAAATTCAATTTTCGAAATGATCTCGTATAAAAATTAGATGTACAAAAGCCTTCTGGGGATACTTTGTTACCAAATTTTGGTGTTAGGAACCTGTTTACCATTAAAATCGGAACATAATATTAACGATAATTAGATTTTAAAACGAATACCTAGAAAATAAACTGTATTATACGACAGAAGTGCGATTTTACACAAATAGTGTTACAATGTTGTTTTTTTTTTTGTTTTATTAAAGTCCGGAACAACTGATATTCGTAAATAAGAAGAAAATTATTTATTTTTTTTTTTTTTTACTAGAAGAGTGATTTCAAACAGTTATTTTTGTTATTAGACCTTTCATACAAAATTAGGAACAATTTTTAATGAGGATTTTTAATAAAAGTTAAGTTGATTTCTTTTTGAAAATAAATCTTTACAGATAAAAAAATCTCTGTCATGTTTGAGCAAGAAAATTCAATGTAAAATAAGTCTAGAAATTGTTTTGCAATAATCGTTTGTAATAAATTACTTCCTTTATTTAAAATCCTGAACAACCTATTGTCAATATATTTAACATAAATTTGTTTTAAGTTAAAAATAAGGAACAATTGGATATCAATAATAAAACTACAGTGCCTTATTGCCAAGAATATAAAGGTAATATAAGTCAATCTTCCTATTTATAATAATCGTTTGACATATTTTTTTAATAAAACAATATCCTAAACAAATTCATATTTCTTTATAGCTCATTGCGCGGTAATTACATGTAAAATAAGTTAGAAGAGTAAACAAAAACTCGATAGCATTGATTTTATTTCACACACAAAAATGTAACAATAGATACTTAAAAAATTGCGATGTTTTGGAGGGAACATAAAGTTAAATCAGATTTTCAATAATGTATAGTGTTGTTTTTTATATATAGACGTGACGGACAGAACGACCAACAGACAAAACGCATAAAAAAGCAACGTTTATCCTAATGGGCGAACTAAAAAAAAATAGATAAAATCTGCTTATTTAAATTTTTTTATGACATTTATTTACCACTACACTATACCGACGCGTTACGCTACTGCACGAAAAACATTGCCTAAAAAGTCCATTTTACATACAAAGTGCATACTTAGCCTTTATAAACAAACATAAATGTTTTCTTTTCTTTAAATTTTAGCAGGTTGTTGTCCAGGAAAAAACATCTTTCACTTATATTTTCATATGTTGTGAAGATTTCTTGTACATTTTATAAATATATTTGACTTCGTGATACCGAAAATTCGCAAAAAATGTCTTTCTTTGTTAGCATATTGTAACATCGCCTTCCTTACATTTACTTAATTGTTTTTGAAAATGGTGTATTTTAAAGACCAACTGATTTTTCTTTTAATTGAGATAGCGATTGATTTAGATAGTTCATAGCATTAAAGTTCTTTAATAAAAATATAATATGAGATTTTAGAAAAGCGTATTTATATTGTAACGAACTTCTCTAATCAGGCCTTCTGCAAACACTGCTTAACAT
>JADKLZ010015473.1:22293-38240 GCA_021533235.1 Biomphalaria straminea | reverse complement strand
ATATATATATATATATATATACAAGAATATCTCGCTTAAGAGTATAGGATATATATATATATATATAAATTTTATTTCGAAAACGGCTCTAACGATTTTCTTTAAAATTTCAAGGTATGTGCGTATTAGTGAGAAAAAAAATCTCAACTCATTGGCCACATGGATAAAACTCGAGTTCGACCGTTATTTCGATATGAAAATGTCTCAATGTTGTAAAATTAATTTTGGTTAGAAAAATTAGAATAATTTATGAATGAAGGTTTTCCAATTTATGAATGAAAGTTGTCCATGACGTAAACGGGAAAAACGCTGCTTATGTCACTAGGCCTACCGTAGTACAATGCAAACAAGAACAAGTTTTAAAGTATCAATGGACCTAATTAAACATTTGCGCACCATCTTATTGAAGATTGATTTATTATAGAACAATGGAAGGAAAGTAATGAAATTAAATGTACCGATGTATGATTAGTTATTGCGTTTTAAGAGCTTAATAAATTGTTTACACTTTAATTGCGTAGAGCGGTGTAGATTTCCTCATTAATCTTCGGATTTGATGTCAAGCCTTATTATAATTATTATTTTGCTAGTAAAATTATGACCATGTGTTCATGCTTTAGTGTATAATGTCCCGTACCAAAACAAAGGAAATGGTGATTACACAGTTGCTCTACGCCTTACTTTCTCACACTGAACAAGATATCTAGCTAGCGGCAACGAGTTTGCGTACGATGCAGCCACTTTTGCTTTAACTATAAACCTCAGTAAAAAAACTTGGGGTTAGGGCGTGGTGACGAAAGGCCTAGAAGATATCTGAATGGAAGGATGTGTAAAATCAGGCCATATCCTTCCATGGGCTGTAGCACCAGTAGCACCACTGGGATAGATGGATGGCAAAAGCAGGTATGAACTTCTTATAGTCTGACAGTCTGGTTGAGCAGGGCACATATCCCGAAAAATAATCTGAAGAGTTTCTTTAGTGTTCTGTTTGTTCTATATATAATTGTACATGGCGATTAAATATCATGTCTCTTAAGTCCTCTTGGTTCCGCAAGGTTGTCATTGCCGGAAGTGGTAATGGATGTAAGCACTCCACTTCCTATAAAATGCTTCCTAATGGCATGCGTCTCAAATAGCCTCTGACAACCAGTCCAACTCCCGGCCTTCACGTGTGGCTCAGATATTGACAGGAGAAGGGGCGCAGGCGAGTAACTGGCGCTTTAACCAGTAAGCTTCGGGCATGAGGGGCTCGTTAGCCATGGCTGGCTACCCACCTAGGAGAAGGAAAACTCTGAATTCAAACCTCTGCTGTGTTGCAGCTATACCCAATCAAGGGAAAGGCTTCGAGAGTCAACCCTGAGGAAAAAATCAGGAGCTGTATATATATATATATACAAGAATTGCTCGTTTAATAGTATAGGATAGAGGGTCTCATCCCTAGAACGAAGACTTAGACTATTTAGAGTAGACCTATCTTATTTTTAATTTTAGTATTTATTATAATTATGGTCGTGCGGCAATACAATATGCCTATATAATATATATAATAACTAGTAGTATGTATGTTATTAACATAATTTTATAATAGAGATCTAGTATCACCTAGGCTACTAGTATAGTCCTACTGCCTAGCTAGTTGTATAGCATATCTAACCATAGCCTATGGCTTAGATTTAGATATATCTACCTCTAATCTAATTCTATCTAGGCTTTCTAGCACTAGTAGCCTACTTCACTATAAGTTTATAATACTTGACTTGTAGTTATGGTTTATAAACTAGTAGATTATCCTACTGGAAAAGGAATGATAACATGACTTAATATTATATTGATACTACAATTTATTTTCCACTTACCTAGGCTAACTTCCCAGTCTCTATATATAGGTCTAATTTCTAATACTACTATTACTAGATCTAGACTTCATCTAATCAAATTTAGGTCTACTTTATACACAATGAAAGAAGAAAAGAAGATCTAGTTCGTAATCAAAAGCAGTATATCCAGAACTAAAATAAACCTGAAGCAGTTACGTAAGTCATAAATTGCATAACATGACTAATGCGAAAGATGTGAACTGATAGGCGCGCGGTACTGCGTGGGCTGAACTCTTCGCTTGACTAGATCTAGAATAAGACGACTAACAGTTAAACACATAAATTGCTTACTTTGACTTAATTTCCCCTAACTCTAACATCCACTTTTTATCAATAGGTCTCTTTTTATTGGTCTTTATTTTTCAGAAACAGGCATTCCTATAAAAAGGAATAGGGAAACACGCTTAGCCATAAACTTAATAATTTTATCTTGTTTCCCAAATACTACATCATCGACTTTGGTTGTCTGGGAGATAATGATCTCGAATGGCTTCGAGATTAAGAAATTGGATAGTCACTAAAACTCACATTTAATTGTTTATATCTAAATAATTACAAACATAATATCTATAATATTTCATGTGTGTTTTTTTAAGCTTTATGAAACTAAAAAATGTATTAAGACGGTTTCCGCATTCGCCCCCAAATCCTCTTCAGTTGGCCTTTAATGTAAACATTGCTTGCATAATTAATGTTATAAATTAAACAGTTTGCTTTTAGAAAACCAAAAGTAGCCGTTCCACCTAACTTTCCAAGCCGCATTGCTTGATGCAAAGCAAATATAATAACACAATTAGAAGAATTATCAACTATCAATACAAAAGCGCGAAATTAAGTTGCAAAAGCATAACATGACGGAAGGGCCTAACAAACTTTTTTATCAGCAGAACAAAGCATGCAAATTAACAGAACTATAGACAACATAATAGATGGTAAAGGAGAAATTATACAGGACATGGACAACATAACAGACATATATACGAGACAGACAACAACGCACAAAATAAAAATACCTGCGACAGAACATAAAACGCTCCATTTACGCTTGACGAACTATGGACTGCTATAAACACAGTACAAAACACATCCCGGGTCGAGACGATCTGACATTTAAATTTTACAAAACCTTTTTTTTCCCATAATAGGATCCCTACTGTTAAAGTTATACAGCAGTAATATTCAACCAATATTATTATTTTTTATTGCCCATTTTCGTATATTTTCTTTTAAGAACTACTCCAGCGAACCTATTTAAGAAAAACACTTATAAAACAAGCAAGGAAAAGCAAATTTGAACAAAATATCATCTACTTATGATTATGTACTAGTCGACCGGCGGCATTGCATACGCCGCAATTTTCCAGGGCAGGCCTTAGGCACTGCGACATATGCGACCGCAGTGGGTCCCGCACTTTCATTGGATTTTTAGGTGTATAAATTATTAAATCAAGTTACATGAAGTTAATTCCTTTTTCCAGTCTATATTTCTTTATGTCTATGCTATTTTGTGAATGAAAATAGTGCGGATTTGGACACACCATTTTCATTCACACCATGCTGCGCCATGGGATCTTCCCATTTACTTGTTATAAGTGAATTCTTGAATAAAAAATACTATGAATGGAGTTAAAATGGCTAATTGACCTTAATTTACGCGATATTAAGAATAGAGTTGCACACATGTAACAATGCTTTAGAATCAATTTTCAAACTTTTCAAAAGACTTTTAAGAAAAAGCTATGCATTTTTCTAAAAGGCTCCTTAAACATATCCTTCTTTGTTTTTTAGTTTTAATATTTTAATTGTAGATTTTTAAAATTATTAATGAATAATCTGAAATTATTTTTGGATATTGCTCTATGTTCGTGAAGCCGACTTGGTTTCATAACCTCATCTGAAAATACCGTCATTCAAAGTAGAACATATATTTTATTTAGTGACAATTCCCTAAAACTCTAATAAATTTTCCCTTACATGCCATTGAATTTTCGTAACATCGCTTATCAAAGATTTTTGTTAAAAAAGGCTAAAGTAATTTATTTACAGGTTTTTTTTTCAATTAAAATTACATATCAAAATATTAACATATGTAGATAAAATAAACTATAATCTAAAAGGCGCATTACATACTTTGTTTATCGAATCCTAAACGTTTATGGGCGCAATATGTAATGACACTAGACACCCTCCAATTATAGCAAAAGAGTAATAATTCAAAAGCAGAAACTGGGATTCCCGATCTCAATTGCTAACGGTGTTTCTGTTCTTAAATTAAAAGCAAGCTAACTATAATTTGTCTATAATTAGTTTGATTTGACTCCCAGTGCACTCCTAAATCTAAAAACACATCCAGGGGCCGATAACGCCCTCCTGAAGACCACTGCTATACATCAATATGTTAGTTACAGAACAGTTACCTAAAGATCTCAACTTATACATCACACTCCTAAACCTATCCCACAATTAAAAAAGACAGTTACAAACTTTAGACTGATCTTCTACACCGACTACAAAAAGGATTTTTCTAAGATTAAAAACCCTTATACCACACCTAATAGAACAAGACCAATATACATTTCTGTAAGGATAAAAACTTGAACGCAGCCCTACTTTCAATTAACCAGTAAAAAGCTTTTGACAGAATAGACCATGACTATTTTCTAAAAATTCTGGACAAGACTAAGACAGACAGAAGCATGAAGAAATACATAAAGCTAGTTTACAAAGATGCCACTAGCAAACTCATAATAAATAAAACCCTTATTAGAAGATCTGTTAGAAAAGGGTGTCCATATTTCCCATTTTTATACACCCTTTGCTAGAAACCATTTTAAAAACCATAAGTTTTTATCAAAGGAATTAACATCCTAGGCCTTACATCCGTAGTCAAAGGTAAAGTATATATTGATTATATCTCCCCTTTTCGCTCCCCCAAAAAAGACAAAGCCACAATCACAGATAAGTTTATTTAATTTTGGAGGGCAAGCGGGTAAAAATTAACATAAATAAGTCTTGTATATTTGAATTTGGCTGGTGAGAAATCCCCTCAAACAAAAACTTTAACTAGAAAATAGAGAAGGAATTTAAAAATGTGGTGCTAAGTTGAGCAGCGACCCAAAAAAAGATCAAGTAGATCTAAATCAGACTACTTTTAAGTCTAGGTTCAGGTTATAGCTAACAACCTTTACACGAAACATAAACACAATCATTAGAAGTTTTATTTTCAAAAATTACTACCAGAAGCATTAAACACACAGCACTTATACAGAACAAAGAGGACTGGGGATAAATTTACAAGACATTAGAACAAAAATACTAGCACTTAGATTAAAATCTATAGGAAAATTAGAAAAGAACCCAAAACAAATTCCCTATAACAATAATATACTGCTACAGCTAAGGTTAAGTAAAATAATACCAATAATACACAATGACATCCCGCACTACTTTGGTACACGACACATCCGTTTTACAGATCCATATCAATAATACTCTCTGGTAATGAACATCTTATACACAGTAAATTTAAAAAAAAACTTATACGCAACACTTAAGAAACAGTTACAAGAAAGATTATTCAATAGTATAAAATGGAGTAAATGGTATGGTGTAGTATATTTCAAAGACACGTTCAATATCTACACAGCTAAACAAAATACAACCAAAGCTAGAGAAATAAAATTCAGACTAATCTTGAGATAACCCTTGTTGGACGTAAAAAGAGAAAAGTACACGGATAATTGTAACAATGTAAGCCACATGTTTTTTAAATGTACAATATTTGAAGCTTTGTTAACATAAAGAAAAACTATATAGAAAACTTAAAGAAATTAAGACAGAAAAAGTTTATAAAAAGAATATTACAATTTAAAGCCTAAACCAAAATTAAATAGACATGAATGCATTATGAATGTAATATCTAAGGTTAACAAGAAAGAAGTAAAAATGGTAATACATTTTGTCTAAGAAAATGGAAGCAACCAGCATATTGCCTTTAAAAGGAGAAGATAACTTAACACATAATAATAATAAAACTAAAGCTAACATGGTAAACAAATATTTTGCATCAGCATTCTCAGAACCAGGAGAAAAAGACATTTTATTTTATTTAAATCAAGTAGGCAACTTAGAAGATATAGAGCTTCAAGAAAAAGGGATCTAATAACTATTAGCTAACATTAAACCGAATAAAGCATCTTGACCTGATGATATTTCACCTACATTACTTAAAGAACTAAGCAATGAGCTAGCACCAATGTTTATAACTTTAATATGAACCCCTATTTAAAAAGAAAACAAAATAAACCAGAAAACTACATATTAGTTTCACTTACCAGGATCACATGTAAAATCCTAGAAAACCTTATATTAAGCAACATTATAAAGCATATAGCCAAAGTAATGTCCATATCCCATACCATATGAAACACAACTAATGAGACTAATTGATGATTTCTTTCATAAGGTTTCGATAATAGTGAACCAATAGATGGTATTTTACTAAATTTTTCAAATGCTTTTGACATTGTTCACCACCTTAGTTTGCTTCAAAATTTAAAATGTTTGTAATGATAAGTCATTGCATCAGTTGATTAAATTTTTTTTCTGATTGGGAGAGAACAAACTGTTATAATACATTTCTCTAAATCAACTCCAATAACAGTAAAGTCTAGTTATTTATAGTAACAAATAGAAAAGAAAACAAATTAATTACACTTATTTAATTCATGCTAATCCAGTAATACAGACTTACAATGCAAATTACCCAAGTGTTATAATAAATTAAAAACAAAAAATGTCCTAGAATCCATCATATTGATAAAACTATCAGAAATGCAAACAAAGCACTAGAGTTTATCTAAAGAAATTTCTATAAATTAAATAGGAACATAAATCTAAGATGTTATTTAACCTTGATTGGGCCAATAGTAAAATATGCGTTCTCCATTTTGGACCAAAATAGAGCAGTGAGATTCATATTAATCAAATATTCACATTTGACTAGATTAACACCTTTAGTAAAATCACTAAATTTAGAAAGCCTTCAGGATAGAAGGCGAAAACGTATAGTAGCAATTATACATAAGACATTGAATCAGAGTATTCAAATACAAAAACAGAATCATATAAATATTTAGAAGGTACAAAGATGAAGACCTTTTGAGGTCTGCAGTGGTGTCAAGCAGGGATGTGTACTCGCACCCACTCTGTTTGGCATATTCTTCTCCTGTCTACTGCATTACGCATACAACGACATAAACGATGGTGTGTTTCTCCATACAAGATCCTCTGGAAAGCTATTCAATGTTTCAAGGCTGCGGGCTAAAACCAAGGTCAGGAGGTTACTCATCAGGGAACTCCTGTATGCTGATGATGCAGCTATTGTGGCTGATTCTGATACCCAGCTACAGTTCCTAGTTGACAAACTATCTGCTGCTTGCCAGAAGTTCGGCTTAAACATCAGTCAGGGCAAGACTAAGGTTCTTGTACAAAACACAAATGCTGCACCTCAAATAAACATTAATGGCCAACCACTAGAGATCGTAGACAACTTTTGTTACCTTGGCTCCATCATATCCAACAACACTCTACTGGATAATGACATTAACAACAGGATAGCCAAGGCAATGGCCACCATGTCACGGTTGCAGAAAAGAGTCTGGGACAACATATTGCTGACTAACAGCACTAAAGCTCTAGTTTACCGGACCTGTGTATTGAGTACCTTGCTATACGGAAGTGAAACGTGGTCAACATACTCATGGCAGGAAAAAAAGCTGAATGTCTTCCACCTCCGATGCCTAAGGCGGATCTTTAAAATAAGGTGGCAAGATAAGATAACCAACGAGGAAGTGTTACAAAGAGCAGGTTGCCAGGACATCCGCTCTGTTATCAGCAGCCGACGCCTTGGCTGGCTTGGCCACGTTTGTAGAATGCCAGTAGGTCGACTCCCACAGGATATTCTGTATGGCGATCTAATAGAAGGCAGAAGAGCCGCTGGTCGTCCACTCTTACGTTATACAGATGTATGCAAACGGGACATGAAGCACTTTAAGATCGACACCAGCAACTGGGAAGAGGTGGCACAAGATAGATCCACTTGGAGAGAGAGCATAAAGAAGGGATCTTTGATTGCAGATGCCATACACAACAGAAGCAGAAAGAAGGGTGAAAGTGCAACGGCGCCTGGTGACTACATATGCCCAACCTGCGATCGCAGCTGTGTATCAAGGATTGGCCTCTTTAGTCACACAAGAGCTTGCAAGGGGAAAAGATCGTCTCTAGAGACGTAAAATGCCACAGACAAAGATGAAGGCGCATTCCTTGTTCCATATGTTAGGACTTAGTAGGACGAATTTGTACAAACGTTCTTTCTTCCCGAATGCTATTAGAGCATGGAATTGGTTGCCTGAAATAGTTAGTTAGGCCTCTGACTTATTACAATTTAGATCATTGGATAATATGTATGACTAAATGAATAACGAGTAAGCCTTAATCTTCTTTTTTTTATATAATAACGTCTGTATTATTCAAGATAAGATACGACACTATGTGTCGGCGTATTTTATTTTTTTCCTTTTAGTCTAGAGAGAAGAAACTAAACAATTCTATATTTATTATTGCATATTACTATTTTAAAATATGATTCGTTGATTAAAAGATTTTTCTATTAATTTAAACATTGAAATAGCACTTACCTTAGGATATAAAATCACGGACCTACAAAGTTTTTTTTTTATATAGACTAAAGAAATCCTCTTTATTAGATATTTTTTTCACACATTTAAATTTAATTTTTAAAAATATCTTGGTTCAGAATATATTTGTTACTTTGCCCAAAGCAGGATTAATTTTTCGACTGAATGCGCAGGCAATGTAGGAAATGTAGTATCCAATGACATGTATAACCATAGCCTATGTGTAGAATGCATGTTAGCGGAAATTTCCAAAATTATAAAAGTGATATTTAAAAATGGTTTCCCTACAGTATAACCATATCATTATGTTAATAAACAGTGTGATAAATTTGTTTATTTGTAATTAAAACAAAAACAAAAAAAATTCATAATATACCTCAAAATTATTTAAAGTTAAATATTAGACTTTGTGTTATTTTTTTTTTTTTTGCTACAATTTTTCGAAAAAAAAAACATTACAAAGAAAGCGTTACCAGTTTTCTGACATAGTGGTTCCGGTTATTCTGTAAAATGGAAGAACAGGAGAATAAGAAATATTCATCAAATTTTATCCTAGACACATTCTAGAATTCGAGTTAGACAGTAAAACGTTGGACTATATATATATATATATATATGTAGGTAAAATTTTTAGGATTTGTTTTTGTCCAATATCATACAATCTTAAATATTATATACCATAATTACAAAAGTTAACAAATTGAAACAATATGTTTGTTAGGATATATATATATGCCTTTTTATTAAAAAAAATGAAAATTAAGTTTCTAAATTCAGTAGCAAACATAAGTTAAGTGTTTTTAACAATAAATATTAAAGATTGAAATAGAGCTAATAAAATATTGACTTGCGATATTTAAATCAATTTTAGAGTAAAAAACATGTACTTTAAAATGTATCAATATTTAATATTTAATGATTATTACTTATTTTATGTTTAATTATTTTTACTGCGTTTATATCAACCCAATCTCTCTGTCAATCTGGTAAAAATTGTGCACTCGTTATAACCCATTTTCGAATAAAGTTGAAATTGGAAAAGTTATTGAACGGCGTAAACATAACTTGAATCTATAAACAAAAACTAACCAATGAAACAATTCCTTACTGGTAATTATTTATTTTCTATATCAACAACGGAAATGTATCATTCAGTGTTTACATATCCGGTAAAACATATAGGGTTCTGTCTTGTTCGATAAACATACAAGTTATTTCTTCCACACAAATTATCTAATCGAGTTGAAACTTTAAAAAAAAATATTCTACATGGACCAGTTAAAAAATAAACTAATTATTCATTTAATCATTGGTGATCTAATTATGTTTTTAAATATCGAAAAAGGAAATGATTTTACATCCTTAACTTGGGTAATAAAGCTTTAAGAGCAAAGTTCTTTCTTTTTTAGCGGCCCCAGAAAGGGGAAAAGACGATATTAGTTTTGTGTGTCCTGTCTGTCTGTCTGTCCGTCTGTCAGTCCATCCATCCGTCCCGTTTAGGGCTCAGAAAGTAGAAGAGAAAATGAAAATCTGACATCACGATAATATAGATCATTAAAAGTTCTAATGCAACGGCTACTTATTTTTTTCTTAAAGTTTAAAATCTGAATTTTAAAAATCATTTATGCAAGCATTTTTATAGAGAAAAAAGTAATTAGTTTGCATTATAAATCAAACCTAATTTAAGACAATTAATAATGTTATAAAATTTCACTTAATTTTTATTTTACTTGTCTCCGTTATCAAAAGTATTTTCCATCTAAGAAATAAAGAAACTTGATTAGCGAATCAATTATATATATATATAAATCAATTATATTACATCAGTCGGTCCAGATTCACATCTAACTTACCTTTCACCTACACCTATCCTTTTATCTGCTGGACCGCTAGGGCACTACATAAGATCTGTCAACCTTCTATCTGCATTCTTATCTGTCATTTGTCTTTGATATAATTTCATTCGGATGTTCTTTCTGAAAATATTGAAACCTGCCTGGGTGGATCACTTCGGGGGCCGATTTTAAGTTTGTGTTTCCACACAAACTGTCTCTGTAAAATTGTTTAAATTATTTCTACTTATTATCATTATATGATTTTTGCTTACTAAATGTGTTATTACTAATAGTTTGAATACCACCCTTACTGCTTTATTTAAAGTGAAGATTTGAGCTTACAAACTTAAGATATTGAAAGGAGATCATTATTTAGATTTTTTCTCCCTAGGTCAAAACAGATTTGTTTTTTTCGGCTAAAGAAACATAAAAAGATTCCACTAGTTTAATTTCCTATTTCCACGAAACTAGGAATACACATGATAATAATTTTGTTTTTATTTAGCCGCAGTCAAATATAGCCGTCTGATAACATTTGGTATTCGACCGGAACTGGAGCTGAAGCCGAATACCTACATGAATTTTAAATCGCTCATTTTACTGAGATTTTGGAAAATCTTCTAAATAACATACCGATAATCAAATATTATATTTTTCTGTTATTTGCCTTTATGTTTTAAACTTTAATACTGATAAATAAATAAAAGTCAATAGCATTAATTAAAAGAAAGGGCTATTATAAACTATTCAGAGTAGCATATAAGAAAGTGTGTGTTTAATTATTGTTATAAACCTGTTGTGGCACATACGAGGGAGTAGTGGTGTGTGTAGTCAACCAACACAAATCGCCCCATGCCAGACGAGCAGTCAAGCATGAAGAGTTACTACGGTTAGCTGCGACGCGTCTCAACAAAAACATTCGTGAAAGTTCAGCGGCGTGAACAGAGCTCAGGAGCGTCACGAGGATTATAGTCATCTGACCACCTAGAAACGTCGAGGGGCGTTCTGTCCGGTTCGAGAAGGTAGCAGGGGCCCTATATAAAGAACGAAGGTATCAGAGGCCGGAGTCACAACTTCCCGATCTACGGTTCGTTACGACGGCTCAGTACAAGTTCGAGGCGAGACAGAGAGACCAGTGCAAGAGTTGATACGGTGTTAGACGGAGAGCTTTTTGTACAGTCTTATGTTACGTGCTGCCAATTGTTCAATATTGGCTGTTATTTATTAACATTAAACTTTTACCTTACTTTGGAGCTCGGAGTTGTCAAGTTCTTTCAGTTGGTGGTGTATGGGGCAGTCTGCAGAGAGCCTGGAAAGTTAGATTAGTAAGGCTATCTATTGTAAAGATGTATAGCAAATATAGAATATATAGAGGTATTTTTAACTTAAGTAAATCTTTTAAATGTTAAGTGAATTTCAGACCATTAAGTGGTCAATTGGATCGTGTTTTAAAGGCCATAAACCTCTTCTGGTGTAAACCTGATACTGATAGTGGCTATGTGTATAGTTAAAGAAATACTAGCGATAACGAAGATATATTTGACACTCTTAAATATTTAGAACTAGCTAAATTTTACCCGGCTTTGCTCGGGTTTTTCTTTCTACAAATATCCGTTTGAATAATCAATAATGACGTGAACAAAAAAGATGATAATTTTAAAAATAAATCGATTCATCTAGTAATATAAAAGATAGATTGTCTATGAAAATTTCAATCTTTTATTTTGTTAGGTGATTTTAACTTTCTGTTCAGATCTGTTTCTCCCATTGTTAAAGAAACTTTATTCAGTGTAGTAAAAACTTCGCTTGATACTGTGTTTAAGTAATCAGATCGAATGCCTGGTTCATATTATGCTGAAGTGTCCCAACAGATAAAGTCAATCAGACTATCCGTACGATGTGTACACAAAAGTCAAACTTTGTGTTCTGTTACATAACATACACATATGCCAGAGCAGCTTGTCTAAGTGGGTCTAAATTTGATATCCTCGTCTTGGCTTCATGAGATTTAACAGTAAAAAAGAAAAAAAAGCACAAATGATCATTGTATCGTTTTCTAAGAATCTAACATACAGCTTTTATGTGTTGTTGCATCTTCCTGTTTCGACGTCATCTAATAGAGTTTAACTTTTTTTAAAATTTAGAGATTGTTTATCGCTATCTGTATATCATCATCTCATGTCATCTCTGCCTGTGGTCCCTACTGGGGCATAGGCCACCAACCATCTTTCTCCAGGCATCTCGGTTCTGGGCGAATCTCTCCAACTATCCCCATGTCTCGCCAATCTGCTTGGCATCTGTTTCCAGATCGCAGCGCCAAGTATTCCTGTGCCGTCCTCTCTTCCTCTTTCCTTGGGGGTTACAGGTTAAGACTTGCCTTGTTATGTTGGATTCAGGCTTGCGAAGGTTCTGACCTATCCATCTCCAGCGTCTTTGAAGGACATCTATTTCAATGGGCTGCTGTTTTGTTCATTGCCACAGTTCGTCATTTGAGATCTTGTCTGGTCTTCGGATCATAAGAATTTTCATCAGGCAGGTGTTGATGAATACCTGGATTTTTTTTTATGGCGGTGTTGGTGGTTCTCCAGGTCTCTGCTCCATAAAGTAGTATCAGCTTAACAATGGTGTTAAAGAGCCTAAGCTTGGTGGTGGTGCTTATTTCCCTAGATTGCCAGGTGTTCTTCAGCTGATGGAATGCTGCTCGAGCTTTACCAATGCGGGTTCTAACATCTGCATGTGTTCTTTAATGGTGATCTATGATACTGCCGAGATATGTGAAGCTTTCCACCTCTTCCAGCGCCTCACCTTGGACTGTAGTGGGTAAATAGTTGGATGCCATTATCTTCAATACCTTGCTCTTCCCTCTGTTTATGGTAAGACCCATTCTAGCTGAATTGTCTGCAACAACATTTATCTTTTCCTGCATCTGCTGCTGTGTGTGAGAAAGAAGAGCTAAGTCGTCTGCAAAGTGTACACTGTATTACACTGTATACCATTATTAAATATATAATCTAGTATAGATCTCGATGTCTTGTTTACGTTTCATAAATTATTGAATAAACTCACGTCTGAAACTGAAAAATATCTTTAGAATATAAGAGTTCCAGCCTAGATATTGGACCAAAGAAATGAAAGTAGGTTTGATATATATATTTCAAATGTGTATTCTTTTTAAGAGTATAGTCAAACGTAAATTTAAGAGAGTAAAATATTGAACTGTCAATGATCTAAATATAAAAATAACGCAAAATAGAGTTTATTCAATTTATTAGTCAAAAGCTAACATCTGTTTTTTAATTTTATTTACATCCGAAAGTTCATGACCTCAATACGCGTTGCCTTGGTGAATTCTGTAAGCGACAAAAAGCAATAAAATATCTTTTATAATCAAATCGAAGACGTGGATGTAATTGTTAATATAACATTGTTTGTTTAATTGTATGTAGCTCTAGATCCAAAATCTAAAGTTATTATAGTAAAAGACTATAAATACTGTGAGTGTGAGCTTGTCTCGACCTAGATACACTTAGCGTGTTGACGTAGACACATTAGCCGTATTTCATTCATTTCATCATCATTCATTCATTTCGTACGTCGTTATCAGGTCTAAATGCGCATAAGTAAATTTTAAATAAAAAAGTAAATTGAAAATAAAGATGTAAAATTAAACCAAATTGGTAACAGTAAGCTTAAATGATTAAACAAAACACATTGGAAAGTAAATTGCATTATGTAAGTAGTTTATTAGTTCAATAATATCCTTTTATAATGCGCGATATTATGACCCCTGACGTTTACTTCATTCGTATCACTACGCGGCCTCTCTAACCATAGTGTGTTTACATAGCGATGTGCATGACACATGAATGGGTGACAAAAAGCGATAACATATAAATTTATAATCAATAATAATTAATTTTATGTAGATATAAATCAAGAATCTAAAAATAAAACTTGAATGCAATTGTAGTCTAGTCAATAACTAAACACATTGAGCCAAGTAAATGACTAAACACTTTGACTTTGACCTAGAATCCTAGATCTAGATCTAGCTACACGCCCACTTTGACGGTGTTAATAAGGTCTAAATGCGCATAAGTAAACCTGAAAGAAAAAAATAAATTGAAAATAAAGACTTAAAATAAAACCGAATCGGTAGCTGTGGGCATAAATGCTTAAAAAACACATATTGCAAAGTAAAGTGTATTGTGTACGTAGTTTATTAGTTCAATAATATGCCTTTATTGTATAATGCGCGGTATTATGACCTCTGACGTCAACTTCATTTGTATCACTACGCTAGCTCGCTATGGAAAAGAGTGTCGATGCGGTCATATCAAGAAGAAATGGTGACCTACATTTATAGATACAATAGTTTAATAGAGTTAGGCAACTTTATTTTTTTTGAGGGTTTTAACTTTGTTTTAGGGCTACAATTCATACATACAGGTCTAAGTTAGTACCCAAGGAACATTTCTGTCAAGTTTTCTCAGGATCGGTGAAACGGTTTTGATTTCTATACGGGGACATACATACATACATACATACATACACACGCCTTTGTTTTCCTTTTACATATTAGATATGGTTATCGAACCAAGACGCACACAACACAAGAGTAAGATTCTAAATTAACACGTTAGATAAAGTAAATCAAATGTGATACTTTTTTTTTTTACAAAATCATACATAATGCTAATTTAATTAAATAAAATAATAATAATAACATACAAATCTTTTAACATCTAAACCATTAAAGAACATCAAAATTAAATGGTTTTATAAGACTTGCTCTAAGTTTAAATAATTTACAGGTGGTTAAATTTAAGTTGAATTACATTTAAGAAGACAAAATTTTTTTCTAAATTTTAATATATACGTTTTACATGATATTTAATGATTTTTTTACCCAAACAGCGGATCCAGAACTTTGGAGTGGGGGCGATTTTTTTCCAAACCCTAACCCTATGTATAATCGTGTGTACAGCTTATATATATATATATATATATATATATATATATATATATATATATATTAGGGACCTGCGAATCAGGAAATTTTTTTCGAATCGAATATCAAATCAAATATCAGAAAATATTCGAATTTCGAATCGAATTCGAATCGAATATTATTGAAAAAACTTGACAACCAACAAGTGTAAAATAAAACTTCAAATTCAAAATTTTTATTATATTTTATTTATTTAATACTGAAACACAAAAAGTTAGCAACAATTAAATTGCAAAGCAGGCCTTTAAAAAAAGTAGATCTTTATTTATTTTGGCCCAAATCAAAGTTTCAGCATTATTTTCCGAGAGATTGTGACGATGGTCAGTAATAATTTGTCCTCCAACTGAATTAACTCTTTCCGAAGAACAATTAGTTGCCTGATATGCCTGAGATTGGCATCATGCACGCATCATGCACGCATCATGCACTTTCTTGAACATTGAATCCATAAGGCTTCCTCTATTTCTGTCTTGAACAAGACTTTCACGTGGCAATTCATCAGAATTTTTGCCAATTTTGCTTTTTT